>JAVQJF010056665.1:0-54303 GCA_036023855.1 Gadopsis marmoratus
TTGCTACAGCAAATAGTTAAAATTCCATCAATCTGGAAGAATCACGTGCAGCCTGGCAAGACAGTCTTAAAATGTACAGGAAGGCCCTCCATAATGCCAGAGCAGCCTACTACTCATCAACAGAGGAAAATAGAACAACCCCAGGTTTCTGTTCAGCACTGTAGCCAGGCTGACAGAGTCACAGCTCTACTGGGCCATGTATTCCTGCAGAGCTCAGTCGTAAGGACTTCAGCTTCTTTAATAATAAAAATCTAATTATGAGAGACCAAATTCAGCACCTCCTGCACTCAGCTGGTACTGACCTATCACCAAACACAGGAAACAACTGATATACATTTAGACTGCTTTTCTCTCATCAATATTCATCAACCAACTTCAATGATTTCGTCATCTACTGTAAGCCTTCAACGTGTCCCGTACCAGCTAGGCTGCTAAAAGAAGATTCAGGGAGACACGAGGGTGGCAGAGACAGGACATAACGCAGACACAAGAGACCAAAAGCAGGAAATACAAGACCTAGGAATAACAAACATATGAAACACAGTCACACACACAGACGGGACATGACAATAAGTTGTTTGAGGATTTTCAGTCAGGATTTAGAGTGCACCACATCACAGAAACAGCACTGGGCAAAGTTACAAATGACCTAATTGCATCAGTGTGCTTGGAGCAATTCTGTTCCACCTTATATATGCTTCCCCTAGGCAACATTTTTAGGAAGCACTCCATACGGTTTCATTGTTATGCAGATTTCATTGTTACCCGATTATGTTTATCGATCAAGCCAGATGAAACCAATCAATTAATTAAACGTCAAGCATGCCTCAAGGACATAAAAACCTGGATGACCAGCAATTTTCTAATGGTGAACTCGGACAAAACTGAATTTATTGTACTTGGCCTCAGACACCTCCAAAACACATTATGTAAAGATATAGTTTCTCTAGATGGCATTGCCCTGGCCTCCAGCGCCGCCGTAAGAAATCCTGGCGTTATCTTTGATCAGGATATGTCCTTTAACACCCACATAAAACAAACTTCAAGGACTGCCTTCCATCTACATAACATTGCAAAAATCAGGCATATTTCTCCAGTATTAGCCTCTCTAGACTGGCTCCCTGTAAACTAAGAATAGAATTTAAAACCCTTCTCACCTACAAACCCCTTAATGTTCAGGCACCTCCTCACATTTAAGAGTAGGCTTAAGACTTTCCTCTTTGATAAAGATTACAGCAGGGCTGACTCAGGTGAGCCCTGAGCCCCCCTTAGTTATGTTGCTTTAGGCCTAGGCTGACAGGAGTATTTCTTTCCCACTGTTTCCCAGTGCTGCTCATGGTGGGAATTGTTGGGTCTCTGTAAATAAAGAGTTGGTCTAGACCTGGTCTACATGAAAAAGTGCCCTGAGATAACTTTATTATGATATGGCGCTATAGGAATAAAGCTGAATTGAATTGATGCCATCAGTTTGTACTTTGGCTGCTATGTAGAAACAGTTGCTTGATAGAAATGAGAAGCCCTGTATCATATTGTATTTAAAAACTGTTATTTCAACATACGTGAGCCCTACAGCGTAACATTATGTTAAGTCAATCTTAACATTTATTATTTTTAAGGATCAGCTGTGGCTTTGACTCTGATTTTGCATTCATTTCTAATTATGAATAAATAAATAATTATTGATCCAATCATAAAGTGAAGTCAGCAAAAACATGTGGAACCACCTGTGTAGGTGTACTGTGGTTACATGGCAATCGTGTCAGTGACACAACAGAGAGAAGATGAACTCTCAATGCGCAAAACTGTTTATTTAGTCTTTGTAAAATAAAACCATGGAAGACAAGATAGTAGAAGGTATGTACGTAGCAACATTTCACATTGCCACCTTGTGCGTGGGTAAAATTCAGGATTAAGTGAACTGGAAACGGACAGATGTAATACTGATAAACAAAAATACTGAATTTCAGTCCTAAAGCACCTGAAAACACACTGGTAATACCTGTGACAGTTAAGACATTTTAAGAAAAGGCGAACATGTGTTTGTTCAGAAACCAAACGCTCCAGATCCAGTGGTGTCTTGACCAAAAGGGATCCTTGCAGCATTCAGAGACAGTTATGCTCAGTATACACAGTATAATACCGACTTGTAAGTTTGGGCACTATGGTCTCTGAAATAAAGATCCAAAAAATAATAATCAATATGACAACTGATCTGAAAATAAACGTTCCACAGCTTTTAGCCTTTTCTTTACCGACATTTTGTTTGTTAAATAAGTTAGTTAGCCTTTGGGTTATTATAGAGTATTGGGTTATAACGTGTTGGGATAATATGGGACGAAATCAGAAACAAAGGTACCTGTTTTGAAGTTATGAAGCTCTGATGTCAGGTTAACACCTGCAATTCTACTTTGTTACCCAAAAGGCATGATTAGATTTATGTTATCGTTATTGGTCATAGATTACCAGACTGTAGATGATCTGATAGAGAGTGCGAGACTTTGAAACCAGAAAGACAAAATGTAGCGCTGTTGAAAACAAGAAATCTGTCTTTAACTTTGCAATTGTTTGGCCTGTGTACTTTTTGTGTAGAGATCTGGCCTCAATAGATGATTTAGCATGTTGAGTTCAGAGGGAAACAGGGTGTGTACCTGGGAGAGACAATACAAAAGTGTTGCTCATATTTATGTATTTGGGGTATTGTGTATTGTGTGCGTGTGTGTGTGTTTCCATATCATTTTCTGTGCAGTTATCAATATTGCACACAGGGGTCACTGCACCTCTGTTAGTGATTCCTTCAAAGTCTACTTCATGTATTATCAACTTCATGTATTATCAACTTCATGTATTATCAAGATAACACTCACTGACTCAGTTAAGCATCTTATTTGAAACCGAGAGCACAACTTTCTCCCAAATAAAAGGCTCACAGCCGCATCCCATTGTTACGGGGACTGTACCTTTTTTCTGACTGTACCAATAACAATACGAAGGGGGCCCACCAGTATTTATTGTTTTAGTCAGCAGAAGGGTTCCTGGAATTGTACAGTATGCATTAAATCTCTACAAATTGCTCACTAATGCCTATAACATGTCTATGAAGCTTAATGCAGCTGGAGAAGTTCACAGATACTGGCAGAGAGTTGCGGGGGGGATTCCCCATGCCCTCTTCAAGCTCTGTGACTCTGTTTAGGGAAGGCGACGTTAAACACAGCCGCCGGTAGACAAACAGCTTTGCCAAAAGCCCACTCAAGAAGTGAGATAAAACATAGCACCCAGTGTGGAGGTGGGACGAATAAGCCTGGGGGGATTCCCCTGTCCATATATTGGGAAATCAATCTCTCTCGCTCGTTCGCTCTCTTGTTCTCCCCTCTCCCTTTCTCTAATTCTGTCACATGCACACATACAACACTTTTTGATTTTCCAAAGAAAGGTGCGAGATGTTTATCTAGGTCTCTATCTCTCTCTCCCCCCTTCAGTGTCCCTCCGTCAGTGTCCTCTCTGATGCATAACGGGTTCATAATGACTCAGCCAGCAGCAGAAACCTGTTCCACACTGCTCTCCACTCCCCGCAGCCATCACACTTGCAGTTTTGGGAGCACAGTACCAAAACCTGTGGGTGTATTGTCCAAGAAATGTGCCCATCTCTCCCTGTGTGAATGAAATGGAAAGTATGAATTTACCAGAAATGTAGGTTGCAGATCATCAGATTATATAAACAATCTTTTCTGCAAATAACTAAGCAGCTTTTACCTTTTGGTTGAGCTTGTTGCAAAATTCCAATGTGAGGTCATGTTATAGACATTAAGATTGTAGTTGTCTTTTACACTGCTCAAAAAAAAGTAGTAAAAGAAAAGTATGGCGGCTGGTATATATATTTAGTGTACATATATAATAAAGTCGTAGAGAGCGAGAATGGATGAACCTAGTTAAAGAGTAACTGCCCGTGCGGGACGCTGTAAGGAGTAAAGCAAGCGATCATTTCATTGGTTAACACTGCAGATGACATTCTATCTGTTGGATAATTTTGATAGGGTTGTTGCACAAAAAAATCCAAGCACACAGCAAAAATCCAAGTGCAGAAATTCCACAAATACACAGAAGGAATCTGCGCAAGCAACACATCCAAGTGCAAGCATCCATTTTGAGCAAAAGCAGAGCAAATCCAAGTGCAAGCAGGTGCTATTAGTGTGCGAGAGCAGGGTTTTGAGAGAGAGTATTAAAAAATCTGAACATGAAATTAATAAAGTATGCTCTCAAACTGAAAGAGCATGCTCTTGAATAAAGATAGGAGTACAGCTCCATTATAAAAGAGGCTTCGTATTTACAGTTAAAAAATAAATAAGGCTAGACAAGCCTTATTCTCTAACATCATCAACATGACTATGAACAATTCTTGTGCCACCTTCACCACTGTTGATAAGCTAACTAATCCCCCAAAAGAAGTAGCACCCCATTTCATAGCTCTTAATAAGAGTGGCCATAAATTTCTCCATATCAAACAATGGAACCAGACCATTGCTGAAACCACAGAGAAACAATTTGGCCTGATTGTCAACATTCAACGGCATCAATGCTAAATCTCTGGAAGATCAATTTTATTTTATTTTAATTTATTTTATTGTTATTGTTTTGAATGTCATTCTAATGTGTTTCTTTGAAATGTAAAGCACTTTGAATTGCCTCTGTGTTTGATGTGCTATATAAATAAAGCTTCCTGGAAAGATGAATGTGGTAAATGTGGGAGGTGCTAATCTATTAAGAACTTTGAATATTAAAGAAGCGTTTTGAAATTTTATTGGACTTTTTCACCAAAGCAGACCATCTCTAGAAAGTATATTATTATAGAGTAGGTCTATTGTGCAGGATCTTAAAAGCATGTTAAT
Organism: Gadopsis marmoratus; assembly: GCA_036023855.1. NCBI lineage: Eukaryota > Metazoa > Chordata > Actinopteri > Centrarchiformes > Percichthyidae > Gadopsis > Gadopsis marmoratus. The sequence continues at coordinate 4,884 of JAVQJF010056665.1, forward strand.
ATACAGATTATACAGGCTATATCAGTTTTAAGAGACCAAGTGGTTAAACAATGTTAAATGTAAGAAAATCATAACATTTATTATAGTCTTTCTGCTCCTTAGCTATTAAAGTTGAATTAAAGCTGCAATGAAATTCTCCGTGTTTTATATTCAATGTCACTGGAAATATAAGTGGCTGCATGTAGAGTACATAGACAGATTAAATTGTTTTGCTCTATCTACCGCAAATGTGCTTATATGAGGTTTTGTTAGCTGCATCAGTGATGCCACCAGTTGTCACCTACAGCATGTTTCTTTGACCCGTGTAATTAATCTGACAGGAAGCAGCCATTCCATCATAAACACCACATGCTGCTGCTGTTGACATCTTTGGCAGTAAATCAATCATTCAGCATTTTGACTTTTTTTTATTTATTTTTATGTAAATGTGTGTTGATGAGTAAAGACCTGTAAAACATACAGGTCCAAACTCTACTATATGACAAAGAGCTGTTGTAAAGTCCTCTCATATTAGAGCTTGACAAACAAAATGACTTATGGTATAAATCTAAACCAAACTACGGTACTTTTTTGACTATCGATATCAAAAACCTTTTGTAGATTGAATGTTCTATATTTTAATGAAACTGAAGTATAACTTTATACAGACATAGGTGGGAGGTGGTATGAAGAAGCCCCTGCAGAGCAGAGCCTGTGGGACTCCCCCCGTCCATATCACTTCCCTTTTCTTTAAAACAAAAATCTATCATGTCCCAAAGTCACTAAACTAGAGATGCTGAATTATCAGACCTGCAAGAATCACTTCACCTCACCAACTGCATGGATACAGTACATTACACTGATTGTGTTAATGAATACGAATATGTGCCCAAGCAAGAAAATATTTAGTGTCATTAAAGGTGACCTGTGGAGTTTTTAACCTCAATGAATGTAGCTGTAACAGTAAATTGTTTCTAAACCTCCAAAATATTCTCACTATTCTCCCTCATCTTATTGATGATATTCTGTATTATGTGTGGTTGCAGCCACACATGCCATTAAGGGATTGGTTTTGTATTGTTTTATAAAACTAAATGTTTTGGAGGATATAGGAAGATGAATTACAGTCAGAAGCAGTGGACTGGAGCTCAATATCAGGAGCTTTAAAGTAGCCAAAGTTAAACAAAGGTGAACCAATACAGATACTGTTTGTATAGAACACCAATCTGGCTGCAAAGGAAATGCATTCTGAATAAAACACACTTGCAATTTAATGTACTTTAATAGTCATTATGCTATTAGTTGTTTGACCTGTTGAATATTACTTTACAACTTAAAGCATGTTTCTTTCAACTCTCAGAGACACGGTGAAAAAATGCCCGACTTTCCATTTGAGCCCGTTCTTCCACTGTAGCACAAACACAGTGAGTAATGTAATTTACACTTTCATCAAAGTTCTCCATGAGGCTCTTTTCATTGAGTTCCTCCCTGATGTTTTCCATCAACTGAAGTTGCCACTGTAATCAGATGGACATACAAAAGCAAACCTATTCCTCCGATAGAGGAATGGATGCCTTCGCCGTGCTTTCAGCTGTACTTAAAGCCCGAATGCACTTAAAGTCAACTGCAGCAAACTGTACCCTGGCTTTTGTGAGTGCCTGTGGTATAATGGACCTTAAAACCGGACAATGTTATTCTTGTTAAGAGATATTCTTCCCCAAGGGGGTTTCAGTGACTATGCACCCATTTGTTTAACGTGGAAGGCGAACAGTAAGTGGTATTGTATAGTGGTGGTAGTATAGTGGTATTCACATGGAGAGGGTCATACCTCATCTGAAAGACACCCATCCTGCAAAGTGATGTCGTAGTCCAGCTGTGTTGTACCTTTATAACTTTTATCCTCTCATCAAAGAGATGGCTGTGAGATGATTAAGTCCAGCTTTTAAGTAGAAGGTAAGCAAATCTCTTTACAAATATGTGTATCTTCATCAGTTCTTTCTTGTAATATTATAGAGTACAGTCTGCCTGCTCCATATCAAAAGTGCCCTGAGATCATTTCTGTTACGATTAGCAACTAGTTGCACGAGCATTTGATTTGAGCATTTGATTTGATTTGACCTAGAGAGCAAGTGCTGCAGAGTAGCATCATTTGTGGGTACCGAGTCGAAAGAAAGGTCCCTTGAGGTAGCTGTGGTGACCTGCAAAGACAAATCTAGCCAGTGATGACATAAACACTCAAAACAGGAAACTCAAAAGCACATTTGAGTTGCTGATATAAAAAGCCATGTTACACAGTCAACATTTGTCACAGGGATATCACTCAATAGTAGGGGGAACATACGGTATGTACGCCAGCACTGAGAGCATTCTTCATTGTGTGGATTTTGTATGGGTTTGGAAACACACTATATTTCTTTATATTTTTGATTTGCTACTTTAGTTATAGTGTTTGTTGTCATGCTGGCTCACAGCTCAGTGTCATTTGCATCATTAACACGCTGTACACCTGCAGTATAGTAAAATAACCACACGTAGGTGCCAAGAAATGTGTGGATTCCTGTAGACAGGGAGTAGATGACGGGAGGCGCCATGGGTGGGCGGAGGAAAGCATGTTTTTTCATAAATTGTGTAAGTGTATGACATGTGGCACTGAATCAAGGATTCCAGTGGTTTGATTCTTAATATTGCTTAACGGTATGAAGAGAATCTCATCATGTGAGGTAATATAGACTTGTCGTTACCTGTTCAGTTGTCTCTGATCTCTGAGACTGAGTTGTGCTCATGTGTGTGAACTGACAGCGTATGAATGGACAATTTGTTTACCTGCCCTCGGCAGTAGGCAGTTAGACAGGAAGTCATCTGACCTGTGTGGTGTAAGCGCTGCTGTCTCGAAGGGGATGTTTATGTGTCATAGCGGAAAGACAGACCAGTGACATTGGTAGACATAGTGTGTTCCAACATCACCTCCCCCGGTAGATCACAAGTAAAGGAAATGGATGATGGTGGAGAGACTGTAGGCGAGCTCTACCTCTACAACACACACATGGCTGGGGGGGCTGAGTAAAGCTGATCAGATGGGCAACCTAATGGACTGTGGTATAGATGGAAAAATAAATGGTTTTGTGACGTACAGCAGCACACCACAGACTTTCCCAAATACACAAGAAGGGAAAAGTGCACTTCTTACACCTACTTATACTTGTCACAGAGATTGTACTTTGATTGATCTTCTTCACAAGAAGTGGTTGTTAATGTTCGAACGAAGCAGGACTTGAATGTCATCTGAGGTATAATTTGAATTGCACTCAGGGTCTGTCAGGTAGAATCTTAATCACGGAGTTTAACAGTGAAGCAAGAAGTCACGTTACATTAGGCTTTAAGCACCATAAAGTAGGAGGTTATTTCTATTATAGATGCTAAAGCTTCCACTCACAACAGGAAAGGTGAGAGAGAGAGAGAGAGAGTTCACTAACGTACTCGAGCTGTGTTCGGAGGCAGCAGCTGTGTCAGTGGGATGTAGTGGCCACAGTTTTTACGGCAGGTCATGTAGAAGATTTAATGCTGACTCATTTGTGGATGATGTTTAACCTTTACAGCAGTCTGATGTATGTCAGGACAATGATAAGTGAAAAATGTCATGGTTAGAAGGTTACAGTAATAACCATTGGATGGCCAGGCTGCTTTCCAAACCAAACTGTCAAACTTGTAATAGATGTTTACACAATGGGACTTGTCCGGAGCTATGGATAGAAGGTAAAATCATACATTTACTCAAAGATGCAATAGCAGGTTTTACTGGCTCCAATTGCAGACCTAGTAGTATACTCCTTGTACAGATTAAGATACTTGAGACGATCATTTTCAATGAATCATTAAATTATTTAAGTAGAAATGGACAACTTACTCTTACTCCCTCTACTAGCACTGCACATTAGCTTTTTACTTCCGATGATCGCATTTATGCCTCAGAAATCGCCAAAGTGGTGTTAATTTGTGAATACTATCTTGCTGAACAAAGACATGTAAATATCACAATCGTTTGTTAGCCACAGAGCTTCTTTTCTGCAATAATCCAGTGGAAAATAAAATTGTCGAGGGAACCAGCGTGATGCTGACATCCGGGTGCACCTACAAAAATAGGTCGTCCCTGCAGTCAAGACAAGTTCAAATGTGAAAGAGCTAAAGCTTTAGCTCTAGTTTGGATGAGGAGTTTCCTCTTTGGCAGAAAAACAAAAAAGCAGCGAGTGTTTTTTAATGCTAGTTTTTCTGACAGCATAAACGTTGCAGTGTTCCTTCTGCAAGGGAGTAGCTATTGTCTCTGGTTTCATATGTTGAGTCATTTAAATTATGTTTCTAATCTTCATATTTGTTTGTTTAGCCTTTTTTCTTTTTTTTTATTGTTTGTTTTATTGTTGTGGTTTTTGTGTGGACCCCAGGAAGACTAGCGACCACATTGTGTAAGCTAACTTGGGTCCGCATAAAGGATATCCGTGGTTTCTGTTACACCATTGTCTAGCTTTCTCCTTCACATGCACTTTTTCTACGTTTTCTTTCTCAGGAAAAGAAAGTCTTGACTCGCACTGTCGGCAGTCAGTCACCTGCTTTAAATAAATATCCACCGCTACTTCCTCCGTAAGATATTTTGTAGGGCAATAATTATATTAGCAGCCATCAAGAGACTGTCTGACGAATCCAAATAAAGGTCGTTCAGGCTAACAAGCAATGCCGTCGTTTTTCTGGTGAGGACAGTCTCGTTACAAACCCACAGGAGTCGACAGATCATGTTTTAAAGTTCATCCAAATTAGAGCATTTTAAATGGAAACAACTTTGCTGCCCGTAGAAAATGCAACAGTTGTTAGAGCCATGTTTTTAGCTGTAGGTTCTTTCTCTGTTGGTTCATCCCTACAAGAGACGCCTTTCACATCGTCACACTGTCTTCACATTTGACACCTTGTTAAAATAAAAGTATGGCTTGTAGCCACTCAAAGTAAAATCAAATGCATTTCTAAAGCATGTCTGCTTTACAGAACAACAACATTCGCAAATACAACAGTAAACAATACAATGAAATAAAGTTATTTAAAGCAAAAGTGTGTCAAAGTGCAGTTGTGTGGTGGAAAAGTACTGTTACAAAGGAATTCTCTCCGGGAAACTGGAAAGGAATGCTTCAAGTCTGAATCATCTTTTTTTTTGCTTCCTGTGAGGAATTTTTTCAATCTGATTAGACCAGACATCGGAGTCCGATAAACCTTCACCTAGTAAACGTGACCACATTATTGACTTTAAATGTCAGCTAGTGTGGGGGGGGGCGGGGCGGTTTGACATTACACATGATTATGTTCTAACACACCTCCAATGCTGTAAAAAAACAAACCCCTGGACGTCATTTTGCTGAAAAATCCAGCCTACACTTTTGACCTAGGTATAATATATTTAGATCATTTTACCATGTGTTGTTGTGTGCAATATTTGAACTCATAAAAACCTGGATGACCTGCAATTTTCTAATGTTAAACTCAGACAAAACTGAAGTTATTGTACTTGGCACTGACCACCCCCGAAACACATTATCTAAAGACATAGTCTCTCTAGATGGCATTGCCCTGGCCTCCAGCACCACGTTAAGGAATCTTGCAGTTATCTTTGATCAGGATGATAATAATAACAATAATAATAATAAACTTTATTTATATAGCACCATTCATACAGGAAATGCAGTTCAAAGTGCTTTACAACAAAGACAGTAAATGCACCAAGTGCTTTACAGAAGAGAATGCCATAAAACAGAAGTGCAGCTAAGAAAACCTGAACAGATAATAATGTTTAAAAGCAAATAAAAAGCAAATATAAGGATATGTCCTTTAACTCACACATAAAACAAACTTCAAGGACTGCCTTTTTCCACTTAATTTACTATGTCCAGAAGTGAACCATTATTTCAGCTATCTAGGTTAAATCTGCATAATGCAAACACCAATATGAAACCATTCAACAGTACTATCATTTTGTGTTCACTCTTGATTTTAGTTTTGTAAATTTCCTTTCTGTGTAATCTGTTGCAAATGATTGCTTAAAATAATGTTTAGTAGTTTCTGAGCTCAGTCTCACATCCTCAGTAACATGAGATGGTGACAGATCCACGTTGCTGAGCAACTTTCTGTGAGTGTTTGTGAAACTGAGGGCAATGGCGCTAATTTATCTTACCTAGTTTGGTCATAGCCTGGCAACCACGGTGGGGAAAAGGCTTTTTAAAATTGTTTAAAACATCTTTATCTGTCCACTGACAGATAAATGTTCAAATTCACCAGTCACTCAATAATAAATGATCATTTTATGTCTGAAATCTTCTAGCCACTTTCATATTTTACCAGCTGGTGGCTGGTGCTAATTTCAAAGCAATATACCAACATATTGTGTTTATTGGTCTCAAGCAGCCGATGAACCAACTGTACAGCCATTAGCTGTAATCTAGCTAGCGACTGCTGTGTTTGAGAGCTCAAGTTGGAACATTAGAGGATAATATGATAATAGTGCATATCTCACTGCATAATCTCATTCTCATTCTATCTCATCAACAACAAAACAAACAGGAAGATCTTGAGGTCTTTTTATTGTCAAATGTGGAGATGCATACACACGTGTAGGTCATGCACAAACACACACACATGCAATTGCGTCCCCCGATGAAATTCGTCATCTGCATTTAATTCAAATAATCAAAGAAGCTCATAGCAGCAACACCGAACAGCAGACAGTGGTTAGCAACTTGCTGGTCATCATAGTGGAGCATTTGGCAGCTAAAAGCCAGATACATTTTTCAGAAGTTGTTGGAGAACAAACCAACCAGAGCTAAAAGTAGAGTAAATGTTGGACAATACATCAGGTGGACTCTCAAAATAAATGCCTATCTTGCTCTGTGTGCTCAATGTGTGAATAAGCCACTGTTAGCTGACACCATATCTCCTTTATAAGGCGATAAGGACTGAAGTGAGCAAAAACAAAAAATCAGTTAATGCCGGTTGTTTTTTTTGTCAGATTACTTTCCTTTTCCCTTCTGACTTTGTTTTCTCTTTTGGCCCCTTGACCAGGGAATTCCAGGCCCTGGGTAATTAGTTTCACTATTCTCCTCACTTAGGACATCCCTGTGTAATGTATTTTTATTCACACTGAATACACAATAGATCTCATGTGGGTATTCAGAGGCTTGGGATTCTCCGAATCTCAGCTCACTCTACCTACGCACATTGTTGTTAATGAACAAAAGATGCAACAGCAAAACCGTTTCAATGTGACCGGGCTGAGTGTAGTACACTGGCTTATTCCAATTTTTTTTATCCTATGATCAATTTTGTTGATTAAAGGAGCGACATTTTTTGGAGACAAAAGTGAATGCAAATATGGTCATTCTCTACTGGACTATCATCAGCACTGAGCACTATCATCTACTCGAGTATGTAAACAGCCACAATGTATGTGTATGTGTGTGTGTGTGTGTGTGTGTGTGTGTGTGTGTGTGTGTGTGGGCGGGTGGGGCAGGGCATTCACCCTTACCATTTACCGTAACTTTCAAACCAGTGAGGTAAGGTTTCTATTTAAAGTTTTAACTCATTCAAAGTGTCGTGTAGTGGAGTATGTTTTTAATAGCTCCACTGTGTAATTGTAGGCTTCACCTTTCTAAATGAATAAATAATGTAAAAATAGAGAGTGATGGATAAATGAACACTTTATATTTGTAGCCCTTTCTCACAGCACTTGTCAAACACAGGTGTAGATAATAACATAAACAATGCCTGCATTGCATTTATGTTGGTGTTATTCACGCTTCTCCGGGCTGTAAGGCTAACGTGGTGTTCAGTCGGAGAGTTAGCATGACTGTTTCTGCATGGATTTGGAGTGTAATGTGTTTTTCCAAATTATGACAACTAATCAGCTTGCTTGACACTAAGGTCCACATGACGGTTTGAAGGGTAATTCCAGTATTATTAAACCGTGGCCCTATTTTTACGAGGCTTTTCCTTGAGCGAGACTCCTCGTCGTCAATTTCTCATCTGTTGTCACATGATGATGTAGTTTAACCATCACTTTTTCAAAATTCCCTTTTCACTTTCTTCAAAAGGGTTTGACTTTATGGGGAAAGGTTAGGTAGAACCAATCTTAACCACAATATTAATCGTTTTGATGATATCAGTTTGCTTACCACCCACAACTATATTTATCTTTGAATTTGACTCTTTCAACCAATATACGCAATGTAATACTGCTATGGTTAAATAAATTATAAAATGGCTTGAACTTTGTTGGTTCACTCACACAGAATATTAAACAAAATGTTAGTGTTAACTTGAAACCCCATTTGTAAAATGATTTGTTTTTGATGATGAGCTTATAATAGAGGGGATTTTACACTCTATACAGCATGCAACAGCCTCCATACTTAGACCCTCGATCCAGAAGAAAAAGCCTCCCAAAAAACATGGAAGATGGAAGAAACCTCAGGAAGAGCAGCAGAGGAGGGATCCCTCTCCCAGGATGGACAGACATGCAATATATGCTGTGTGTACAGAACAGACCAACATAATGAAATTACAGTTTTGACGATGACAAAATAATAAATAGATTGTAACATATATGAAGAATACGGATTCGGGAGGACGTTGAGCAACTTCAGCTACCACTAAACATTTAGGACCTGAGGCCGGATGTCCAGCACATGCACGAGGTTTGTATTTTCCTGTTTTACTGTCTTATATCCATTATGTCACTTTATTACTCTGTTGCTTTTGGTTAGAAAATTGCTGTATAAAATGACTGCCTATTTAGTTTCTCTCAACTCAGCATTATTAGTAGATTTCATGACATATAACTGCACCATACATCGCTGTGCGCCAATTAGTTCTGCAGTAGTCTAACAAACCAACTCAAAATATGTGTGGAAGTCCTTTCCTGACTACTAATTTCTCTGATTCAAAACCTCAGGGCCATCTTTCCTTCCCAACCTGACAACCATAGCGCTGATCGTGTTGAGTAAAATTCCCTTGAGGGTAATGAACATAAAATGAAATTTTATTTAGATGAATCAATGCAATTTGGATGTGTGGGTAGATGTTTGGGGGCAGCAGAACAGGAGCTGTTCCTTCAGACATTCCACCACGATGATGACACAAGGCCTCGCAGCTCTAACAAAACACTTGTTAACTTTCATTTCCTCTGCGGCCAAGAGAGCACACAAATGCAGTCTGGAATAAGTTTGTCAAGTATGTGGGCGTGTCAATGAAACAGGTAAGTGTTTGGTATATCAGGTTAGTGTTGTTTACAGAATTACAATTTAAATACTTCACATTTAAATATTGTCGGGTGACTTTCTTCATAGATATTTAAACATTATTAATATATAAGATTAAAGATGTATCACTGTTTCTAATGTCATAATAGAAAAATAAAAATGCCTATAAACATGTCCTTCGCATTACAGTCGTCTATTTCTTATCCCCTGTTCCACACAAACACTCCTTGGGATATGTATGTATGTATTTTTTTACAGAGGACCATCATTAGATGAATTGCCATTAAAATGCAAGCTCTCTTGGCTTAAAGGATAAATTCACATACCTTTCAGTTTGTCATGACCATGTGAACAATGTGCTGTAATTGCTTCTCCAGTCCATAATGATCCTCTGAAATCTTTGTTTTGCGTAAACCTGTATTATACGGTTCAGCTTACCTCGCTGCTGTGACCCAGCAGGCAAACACTCTCCTTTGAGGAAGAAAGAGGGGATTTTGTGCTAAATATAACTTTAAGAGACACTCACTTGGTGTCACTTTAGGAGGGGATCATTCTGCAGCCAGTATCTAGAGGAGGAACAACTCTTTCAATGTACACATGGGGTTGTGGTCGTTAGACCCACTTGAAAATATTAGAACCTTTCCTTTACACCCCCCAATAAAACAGTGCAACATTTTTAGAGAAAACAAAGCCACATTACAAAGTCACAATCATACGCATTTAATAGTCAAGGTAATTATTTATTGTATATGGCAAAAATCAGACATTTGTTGAGGGTGTTAGAATCAGTACTCCCGCTGTCCTAACACCCCTGATTTGGATACAAAAAGTACAATGCTGGACTAACTGGACTAACAGCTACAGTCTGTTTCCATCCACCTGAGAGTAAACTCACAACACAACTAAATTAAATACAAAGCAAGCTTTCATTGGCACTCAAGAACTTCATCATTCACAGAAAACAACGTGGACAGATGAGCAGTTTGTCATGTGATTGCTCACAGGATGTTTACAGTGTGAAAGCCTTCCATCTCCGTTGTAAATTGTAAATTCTTCGACCTTTAAATATAATAAACTGAGTCGGTCAGCTTGTGAAAATGGTAATGAAACCTGCAGTTCACACCTGGTTGGCCATCCTCACAGGTGAAAGCAGTCAGTCAGAGAGATAAAAATGGACAGGAAACTTTTTCTTGTGAAAGTGGGAATAACACGATTTGTGTGGTAGCAAATTCTTGTCAAAACAGCAATTTCAAATTAAATGAGCAGCTCCACCTTATGGGAATTTCTACTTTGATTTAGTGTCTACTACAACAGAGTCATTTCTATGTCAGCTCTCATCCACAATAAGTTGAACAAACATGTGTTAAAACATCTGTGACTGCACCTTTGGGTTTGCTGCTCACCTCTGGAAGAAAATCACATCCTTCCTCGTGCGGCTTTGACACTTCAGAGCGGCCACACCCACTCCTTCCAGAGCAAACGCAAAGCAACCATGAAACCACTTCACTTTTCATGAAACTGCCTTCTGATAAGTGCACACGTGGACAAAGACAAATTGCAAAACATCTAGAGCAACAGGTTTTGACATCTTAAAGCAGTAGCATGCCACATATAAACATGAAGTCCTGACAGCAGCCTGTGTTGCATTTCTGTATACAGTCTGATTTCAGCCTGGTCAGAGTTCATACATATGGAACAAGCTGTCTGTGTGGGTTGAATTGAAGTGAATGCTTATTCTGATGAGATTGACCATCTTGGCCGTAAGGTTGAAAAATATCTCTCTGTTGCTCTCTGTCCGACTTAGGAGGGTTCTGAAGGATCCGTCCAAGGTTTGCTTGAGAATAACCTCTTTGGGACTGTCGTCTGAGAACTTCACCCATCCGTAGATTAAGTAGGTTGCAGCTTTATTCACAGTGAAGATGTCATAGCTTCCCAGTTTATCAGAGCCTGTGTAGGAAAGAACACCTGAAATATTAACATCTGCATAGGAATGTAGGAGGCAATTGAAACATAAGTGAGCTGACTTGCTTACTTGTTAGTTTAGACATTATGTTGACCTTTTCTGCACCGTTCATCAGTGGAGCATTCTGTGGACAGACAGACTGATTATAGACAGACATGCATGCATACATAGAGAACAGACATCAGTGATAATATTTGCTTCTGTCAGTGCTATGAGGTGTTTCTCACCTGGTTGCATGATGGCGTGAACATGAAAAAATGCAGGATAAACCCCACCCCCAGACCCACAATGACCAATCCCATCACTGTTGCCAAAGCGACCACACACTTGAAGCAGCCACGGCGGCGGTCCACTGGTGAACCTCTGGGCCAACTGTCCGTCTCCACCCTGACCTCCACTAGTGTCTCCTCCTGTCCTGCTTGATGTCTCTCCATAATGCAGATTGTGATACTTGTAGTGGAGATTGAGTTTTTGCTCCTTAATATAGTCCATGTCTTCCCACACACAAACAGAGAAATCGGGAATCCTGAGCGCAGTTAACTCCGCCCCTGTGCAACAAAAAGCCATAATAAATCCGTGGGTGTCGAGGGAATCCCTTGACACCCACGCCACAAAGCTGGTTTAATCATTTATTTTTATTTCCCCATGCTTTATTGAGTCTCTGCCAGGGGCTATCAGAATCGGCCAAACATTTAATTCATATCTCTAGCTTCAGGATCTGGATAGAAAATAAGATATGTAGTCGTGCTTGTAGGTGTGGTGTCATGACCTTCCCTGTAAATCTGAAACGCTGCTGAGTTCCTAATTAGTCAAATTTACAACTTAAAATGAACAGATGCAGTCAGTCGGTCAGTGTCCTGGTACATGATAACATGTGCTCTATGCCCTCTCTCACGTTCACACACCCTCCAGGATGGGATCATGGGAGCTGGACTGATGATTACTCAATCATTCGTTTATTACCTTTCACGAGCCAACACTCACTCTCACTCACATCCAGATTATGACTGTGTAATCACCACATCCTGCCTGCTGACTGGCACAGAACTATTTCTGCTCTTGGAGGCAATTACTGTGTTTTCCTCTCTCTCTTAAATCTGAGCCATCATCAGGCTTGAATGAACACCTGACCCCACTGCATGCTCATCTCTGGTGTGTGTTATGATTTGCAGCTTTTTCATTGATCCCACTCGAAGAAATACTAAGGCAAGTTATTTTCAATGTGGCAGCACAAGTGAGGCTGCACAGTGATAAGACTTGGCTAGGAAACAAAGCACATGGTGCTTTCAAATGTTTCTCCAGTCGTGCAACCTGTCTCACACAAATGCAGGGCTTGCAAAATACCGAAAGCTCGACTGAAACACGAAAACATGAAAGTGGCATTTTAAGCAGCCTCCCTCACTCTGTCTCTCTCAGTCTCTGTGTTTCAGTCTGCTCGCTTACCTTGAACCATTTAGCAGGAAATTCCTCCACAAGAGAAACTGTCTGCTGTTACATCACTGTTGTTGTCCCGCCTACACTTTAACAGCCCTTGCATCACTGCTGCTGTTCTATATCTGTTTTGGCTCCGGTCCTATCTGCTGGCTGATTGATGACGCGTTTCAAACTAGAGTGAACACATACACACACACACACACACACACACACACACACACACACACACAAAACTGCTTATCTGTTTACACAGTCCAGTCTTGTGTATTTCTTATCTCTCTTGTGTGTGTCGTCGGTTTCATTGTCTGCAGAGTGAAAACATGGTTTGGTAGGCTACTAGTTTCACAGTCTAATTATATACTTCCATGGATGCTGCAGATCATCCTTCACAAGGAAAAGACAATTCCTCCTGTAGATTCATGACATGAGGAACACTTGGTTCACCATTGAATAAAACATAGAACAAGTTAAAAAAAAAACATTTCAAGAAGTCACCCTTAAGTAACATTCGATTTTAAAATTGCAGCTTGGCCAAGCAACGTCACTGGCATATGAGTGACTACAATTACAATAGTGTGTCGGAAAACTTGCTCCAGGTAACAAACTGTCATTAGGAAACAAGGCAGACAAGGCAGTAACAGACACGTTACTGCTCACTTCTATTTGTGCCTACAATCCATGGAATCACAGAGGTGTGGCACCATCCAGTATTTTTATCACCAAACTTGTTTCTGTTGCACGAGCCAGGGACACCTGTGGTTAAGCGTTTACCTCGAACGTTGAAAGTAGGGGATTTTTAATGTGGAACAATGCTTGGTGACAGTTTACTGCAAAAGGCATCAATGTCAATTTCTTTGGATATCTTTCCATGGACAGGGCCTTCAGTTCTGTGTTACTACAAGGAAAGACTAAAACTGCCCAATAAAACATTCTGTTAAAAAAAAGTATGTTTTAAATATATATAACATAATAAGGTAGAACCACATTGTTGCCATAAACTAATCTAGCATAATCTCCCTTGCAGGCTTGATGTTGGTCTGTCTGTGCACAGGAATTTAAATGGAATCTTCTTAAATACTGTATTTATTGGGTTTAGAAACAATGCAACTGTTGCAACCATTCGGCAAGCGTGATTTTACATGTCGTTCACAGGAAATAATTCTTAATTAGTCACATTTGACGTCATCTGCTAGAAATTGCACAAGGTGTCTGCTGCCACACTGATTGTTGGCCATTTGTTGGGTAATTATTATGACAAAAGATTGATTCTGAGTAAATCTGAGATAAACCTTTTTTCTCAGAATTACTCAGAAATACATCAGCCATTTATAAAGACTGTTAAGAAAGTTGGAACTGTATGTTTTAGCAATGAGTAGTATGACATAAGGCTGGCAAGTTTATGTATGTTGCTAATGATAATTTTTCAGTTCTGGAGGATCATCCAACCTGCAATTAACAGGCTTACCCAAATTAATTAACAGCAAAGTCATAAAATGTTTTACAGACTGGATTTTCTTTGTTGTGAGACATGAACTAATGAACTTCAGATATTGTTTTTTGAAATTACTTAAAATAATAGATATAGAAGTCACAATAAACAGTCAGAATGAACAGCAAGCATCCATGATGAAGATATCAAAACAGAGATGTCCCACTGGTGCGTTTTTAGGTTCTACAGGCAACTACAGAATATAATCTTTTTTCATGTTGCAGGCTACCTGTAGGGAAACCTGTAGTTGAGACATCCGTTGACCTGAAACCAAAGTGGAGTTATTACTCAAACCCACAGGGATTTACCACAAACCCTCATAGAGGTCCAACTTTGAACACACAGTCAACAGGTTTTATCACCTCAATAACTGAATCTGCAAGGAGCTTTTATGTGTTCACGAGACATCCCTGCACGGTTCCGGACATTTACTGTTCACAGATCAACGTACAAGCTCTTAATGACGTCCTACCCAGATGTCATTTCTACATAAACACCAACTTTGATCTATTTTATGTTCCCTCGGAAAGCGCCGAAGGTTCTCCATCTTACATTTCATTGACAATTTAAAATAATTTTTCAGAATCACATTTTCCTGTACTTTTGTTGATTTAGAAGGCAATTAGCAGAGAAAGACAAACAAAGAGATAATGAGTTGCTTTGAATATTTGAGACATTTGTCACCCTCACTTAGAGTCTAAGCTTCTATAGCTGCTTCATATTTGTCATGCTGCCTGTGACGGTTGGCAGCTGTGCAGTTTCTACTATCAGCACTCTACAGTCTCCAGCTGGCAGCTCTGTGAGGTTTTACATAGGCACAGTGGTGGTTTGAGCTAAACACTTATGTCAATATGCTCACATGCTCACAGTGACAACGCTAACATGCTAAACAGGTATATGTTCACAGGTTCCCAGCTTTACTTTAGTGTGTTAGCTGCACTAAACAAGCACAGCTGAGGATGATGGGATGAATTTCTTTTTCTATACAAAATGTGCCAATTCAACTTGTAGATGTTAAGATATTTTACTGGCTAGCCTAAGTGACAACTTTGACCTACTGGTGGCACTCGAGGAAATTAGGGGATCACCAATGTCAGCAGGATCCATCCTCTGGGGAGGAGGCTAAACCATGTCTGACTAAATAACTTGACCCAAGTCTTACAAGTCTAGTCAAATTCAAATTTTACACAAGCTCCTGAATGTTTCTGTTCCCTCTGACGTGATGCAAATTGAACAGCCTATGCCAAGATGTTACCGCTTAACATGTACTGCACCATGTACCAGTTGTGATGTAAAATCAGGAGTATTTTCAAATGTGTCTCCTTGATTATGAGTAACACTTGAAAATGCACAATCACTCACTAAGACAAAACCACAACCTTTTCTCTTGAGCACATTTAAGCATGTATGTGCTGTCCTTTGCACTTTCTGAGGTTACAGTTTTTAAACCACTGTGTAGTGTCTAGTAGCCCACAGGTCACAAGAGCAGAACAGTATCACCATGAAGGTACAGAGTTCAGTACCTGAAAGGAGTCTGTAAATCAGTTCTCATAAAACTGGCCTCTCTGTGCTGTAGACCACATTATCCATGCACAGATAGGCGTTAGTAGACAGATAGGATAGGAGTTATAGAAATTTAAACCCTATAATATAAAAAGAACATTAGTGCCTCATCAGAAAGACAGAATGCAACTGAAATACTATAGAACCACATTCTATTTTCAAATACTTTCATTAGCAACCACTCTTTGCTGTTTGGCTTCAATATTTAGCAGTGACATTGTGTAGCTTTGAAGCTCTCCAATGGGGTCATCCTCTCAGGTTTTGCTGCAGCAGTTTTCCTTTTATACAACACAATCCATCTAATGCGTCTTTGTGAGACATGAGCTCTGCATTATAAGCACCATGTCTCTAGCCTGGGAACCGGACGAATCTGCGGGTTCGTGTTTTATTTGCTCTGGCAGATGCATCTGATCCCTCTCCCATCTAGACAGATTTCCTGCCGGTCCATCACAACCATTTATCTAACATGGGGCAGGTTTGATATGATGACTGTAACCTACAGGGGAGTGCTGTTGAGACATTTTCGTAAGCGTTACTTCCAAGGCCAAGGAGTACATCCCCAGTATTGGGCAGTAACACATAACTTGGTTTGATCTCTCTGTGTTTAGTGGTGGTGGTAGCTTGGCACAGGGGCCAAAAAGGAATGACAGTTAACAGTCCACAGCCAACCACAATGAACAGCATGCAGCC
The DNA here is from genome assembly GCA_036023855.1 of Gadopsis marmoratus. Classification (NCBI taxonomy): domain Eukaryota; kingdom Metazoa; phylum Chordata; class Actinopteri; order Centrarchiformes; family Percichthyidae; genus Gadopsis; species Gadopsis marmoratus. The sequence goes on from JAVQJF010056665.1 coordinate 21,286, forward strand.
ATAATGTAGATAAAAGAGATGTGCGGTCCCACCAACAGTCACTGTGCACTTCTAGGTTCTACAGGCTACAGAATATAATCTTTTTTCATTTTGAAGACTACCTGTAGGGAAGCCTGTGTTAAAATGTCCATGTACTTTTATGAAATATAAAAACATTTCAGATGGAAACTTTAAAAACTCAGTGAGGCATCTTCAACCAACTCCTGGAACTAATGTTAGCTTAATTAACATTGGCTCTTAATTTGCGTCGTTAGCTAATGCTATGACAAAATCTACAAGCAGCAGTTGTCCTGATTATTGTTCTTTATTTGCTTTATCTTATTTTATTTCCTTCCATAGTTCTTGCATACGCATGCATGCACCCTTGTGAGTCAATGGAGGGATCCCAACCTGCTGACCTTTGAGCTCGTGGTAATAATATACCCGACTGAGAGTTTATGATGTTGGATATGTGTAGGTTTAAACCTTTGAGAAATAACCATGAAGCATGCACAGCACTATACTTCACTACTTTAAAGGAATGGACAAAATAACAGAAACACCTTGTTCTACAACAGGGCAACAGTTTTTAATGCTTTTTGTTGAGACGGTCAGATGTGTTGATTTAAGGCTCTAGTTGCCTAGAGAAGTGTAAAGCAAATATCCACTAGCAAGTGAGACACAGGATTTTTCACATTTGGTTTGACTGTTCCCTTGTTATGATGATATTACATCATTTTAAAAACACACAAGTGAGGTATGTTGAGTTCTAGTGCAACATATTGCTCACAGTTTGAGTCCACATTGTGTTTCCTTACTTGAGCTGTGAGAAGACTATAATATAAAATTGAACACATACATATTATATAACTGAGGTTTACCAAACAGCTGTAGTCTCATAGCGTAATCATTAACGTTTTCATTTGACTTCTTTAAGCATTTTATCTGTGATTTACTGACACAAAGAAGTTGTGGATTGGGATGTGGTCCAAGAGAAGAATCTGTCCTCATCTCCTGCTTTGTACCTGGAACCAAAACCCACAAGATATTTTCATCTTCAGATTATGTGCTCTCACACCAAAATAACACTTGCTTGCACTTGGATTTATGCTCTTGGATTGTTTTCTCTGCTCTTGGATTGTTTCCTGCGCTCTTGGATTGTTTTTCTGTGTGGACGGATTATTTCTGTGTGCTTGGCTTCTCTGTGTTTCAACACTATCAAAATTCCCAGCCAATAGAATGTCAGCTGCAGTGTCAGCCAATGAAACAATCACTTCCTCGTTGATAGCGTGTTCGCTTTAGACTAACAGCGTACCCGCACGGGCGGTTATTCTTTAACTGATAGTGTTGAAACACAGAGAATCCAAGCACACAGAAAAATCCATCCACACAGAAAAACAATCCAAGAGCACAGAAAACAATCAAAGAGCACAGAAAACCAATCCAAGAGTATAAATCCAAGTGCAAGCAAGTGTTATTTTGGTGCGAAAGCACAAAATCTGAAGATGAAATTAATAAAATATGCTTTCAAACTGAAAGAGCATGCTTTTGATTAAAGATAGGGATTTAACTCCATATATAACTCCATACAAACTGTGCTTTTGAGGTATGCACTTTGTGACACTGTCCTGTAACCACATTAACTCAAATTCACACGTTTACTCTCGCTCCAAAAAATAAAAAGTCCCTGGACGTTGGTACGTTTGAATGTTCAAGTTTAAACTTGCTCCAGCGTTCAGCCTTGTTCCTGATACCAAGGAACAGACAAACTTTTCCACACACACGGCTTGGACAGTCTGGATACATTGCTGTCAAACCTGTTGTTCTATTATTAGAAATGACAAGAGCCAACCAAGCAGCACATTCAGATCTTCAAGCACAGACGATACTCACCTTTAATTAAGGAAATATATCTGAAAGTGAGTCTGAAACTGTACTGCTTAAGCTAAGCCCCTAGCTGTGATATGATGGGAAGTGAACAAATGGACTGATCCTTTCAATGCTGCAGTGTCACGTCAGGTCATTGTGTGCCGTATCAGGGCTATTTCTTTACCTCACTTTCACTTTTGGTTAAACAATGTTTACTGTGCCAGGTGATGATGATGAAACTGCTGACTCTCAGCGGCCAGACAGACAGAGAGCGAAGACGCTGAAAACAAAGGAGAGAAACTTATTGCCAAAACTCTTTTTTATTAAAGTGTAATTCTAACAGGTGTGCCAAAAGCTTACATGAGGTAGCTACACAGTATATCCCCCGGAGCAGTTATACAGTGCCATTCTCATATCACAATATTTCACACTCATATGAAACTGTGGTAGCTCTTTTGTGAGAACGTTTTAGCTCATTTTGCAACCATTTAAATAATCACTGACACTCATCTTTCCACTGGGTATTTGAAAAACACAAATGCAAAAGATCCTCCTTTTAAACACACAAAAATAGTTTTATTTATGATATAGTAGAGAAACCATCAAACCAACCAATTTAAACACAATGACAGTCAACATGACATTGTTTAAATGGTAAACCTGCAGTCAGTATTGCTCATCATTAATACAACATGAAAATATCATAGCTTCACTAATACAGTATAATATACAAGAACCTCACAGGGGGTTGATCAGCACTTGGGTCTTGTTTAATAACTAGAGGCATAATTAAAAACACAAACAGGTGACATATTGCAACATTACAAAGAGCACTGTGAGTGCAGATACAATCAAAACGGCGAAAACCTCCACTTCATTCACCTCCTCTCTGGTCTTTACCCTGAGCTGTCTGTGTGTTAAGTGCGATTGCAGCATCAAATCAGTCTGACATTTGTTTAACTCTCCGGGAGCACCAGCCCTACTTTATCAAGATAAACATATCTAGTTACACGTTAGTCATAGAAAAAGAAAGCCCAGGGCATTGACGATAAAGTGAGACTGTAATTGTTGTCGTAAATACCACCAATCTGCTAATCCGAGCGAGTTAAACACTGTTTGAGTCATGTGCGGTAGCCACACAGCACACAGACTTTATGAGACTCCGATTGGAGCTTCACAGGACAGTAAATGCACCAATAACAAATACATTCATTAGGTACTACACAACTTGGTACCGTTATAGTGAAATAAAATACACAAACGTTTTACTATTACTATAAATTAAAATTAGAAGGCACCTGAGGAGTGCAAAACCCCTTAACAAGCAGCGGTTTGTTACATTATTTGGCAAAGCATCCAGTTGAAGCCTCACCCAAGTTCATCAAAAGCACAAAGCTCCTGGACTTTACTCGTGTAAACCTCTCCAACGCCCCAATGTCACTGCGATGACCGTTGCTCGTTTTGTAGCAGGAGTGCTTATAAATGAGAACAAAAAGCTGCCTCTCTAAATGTGGTTCAGAACTGCTCAGAATAATTCTGACTTTTTGACAATAAACTTAACAATAAAACAATTGAACTTCAAAAATCTACCGTTTTAAAAGAGGATCATTACTGTGATCGGAAATATTTCTATTTTGATCACTGATACTCATTTAAGTCATTAGTCAAGAAAAAACACCAAACATTTGGTGGTTCCAGCTTTTTAAATGTGACAATATGCTGTTTTCCCTTGTCTTACATAATAGTCAAGTGAATATCTTTGGGTTTTGGACTGTTGTTCCGACATCAAAAGCAACTTGAATATGTCACTGTGGGCTTGAGGGAATGGTGGGGAACATTTTCCACCATCATCTTTTACGAACCAAACGATTCACTGATTAATCGAGAAAATAATTGTTGTTTCAGGAACAGTAGCCAAATTTTGGGCTTGTGCACAAAAAAGGGGGGAGCTTATTAAGGGGTAGTTCGTCTTCTTCTTGGTTTAGTTATTTTAGCTGTTTCATATCAAGAAAATGAGAAATGTGAACTGCCACAACCAAAATCACATGATTTTCTCGCACAAGTTGTTGAGGTTTCTACCCGACAGTCAAATTACCAGAAGCGTAGCTCCCTTGGTCGAGGTAATAAACAAAATAGACTGTCAACACAAGTCATGCCATCAGTGAGAGTCCTGCTTAGTGTCTCTGTTCTCATGGCGGCAGATGAACACATGTGTTGAGCTCTATTCCTCATTCCAGTCAGCTCCGGTCGTCTTGTCTTTTTCTTCACAGAGCGTTTATTGGCCCTCATCAGTATTCACACTGACTCGCCAGCAGATAGCTCAGGCCCACAGTCACATTCTTAACCTTGAACCTATCTGTAGAGTACAAGCGCAGGCTGGCTTTCTCCTTCGCCCTGAGGTAGGCTATACTGTGGAGCCCCCTGCAGACCTCATGCGTAGCATTCAGGATGAAAGAGCTGACGGGAGTTTCGCTCCCCACCACCTCCAGCTGCAGCGTCCCCCTGGCCTCGTTTCCATCCAGGCCCTTGTAACACACGTCCACATACAAAACGTAGGGTCCAGTGCAGTTGACGTGGATCGTGTCGTTCTTGCCGACCAGGCTCATCATATTACTGCTGTGAATGTGACCAAACTGCAGCGTCTTATTCCCTGAGATGTCTGGAGGGTGGATGTGAAACTTTCAATATGAGAGTTGAACAAAAAGATAAAAAGAAGAAAATAAAGTTGTTGTTTTTTTGGTTACTCACCTGAAATGGTCTCAAACTGTATGTGTACATTTTCTCCAGCAGTTAGATTCTGTAAAGAAAAGGCACAAAATAACATTAGAGAACTGATCGCTTTGTTTATTGACCTTCCAGCTTTCCAGATGTTAGTTGGCCTTCACTGCCATTATGACTCTGACATAAATGTCACTCAGCATCAAGGTGTTTTGAAAAGGTCACACAGCTTCGCTCTGTGATCCCTTGATGTTCGACTCTGGGAAGCACAAAGCTTATTTGTTTGATACGTTGGTTAAAGTGAAATGGTGTGAAGTCTGACAGAAACTATAATGGTTCACACAATGGGATGATTAATAACTGTAGCGAGAGTAGCATTGCAGCGATCAACATTTGTTCTACATTTAGGCTGTTAGGTGTTAGTCATTAAAATTATCATTATGCTATATGTCTATGTAAATCATCAGTCATCCAAGTATTAGGATATCTGGAGAAACTCTGCACGTCCATTCCTGTAACTTCTGACCTTTACATAGTGTCATTTGTGTAGCTCTGCTGTCAGACTCTAGCCAACCTTTAAGGGATTTAAATACGATTCTAGATGTAATATTAAAACTGAAAACCACAAGTAAAAGTAGCTCTTTTGAAGAAAGTGAAAGGTCCGATGTGGCATCCTGTCAGTAACTGTTTGAATACGAGCAGTCCCGATCCAATTTACACTAACGAACAGATTTACTGTACGACGAAGCTTCCTCACAGGGAAAAGAGTTCCAGTGCAAACCTAAACAGGTGAGCTGAATGTAACCCAGTAAACTTTGTAAAACCAAAATTAGTTTAGTTGAATACTTACTCAAAGATCTCCCTACTCCCAATAAAGGGCTGGTACAAGAAGACATGACATATTACAGTAACAGCAGCCGTTCTTTATACCAAAGTAAGGCAGTTTTTCAACTTCAAATCAGAAGTTTCCATACGCCGTCTGCAGCCGTCTGCCTCCTGTGAGTAAGTGCAAGAGCCAGACATTTCCTCACGCAATGTATGAATGAAACAGAGCTGCACTCAGTGGGATGTTTTCAAAAACGGGCCAGACATAAAATGACTGATAATGTTTGTCTGATATTTAGCATAATTATTACATCCACTAAAGCACAACACTCAGTAGGAAGTGGTCTGGATGTTATTTGCTGAATGATGAAATTTGAAGATAAACCTTCTGTGCACTTGAATTAAACCCACACACAGACTCTGCAGCAGTATGAGTGCAGTCTGTCAGTGTCAGGCAGACCCTTGGAAGGTCTCAGTTGTTCGGTTTTAAAAGCTTTTTTATTTATTTTTCCCTTCTTCAAAACATCCAAACGCCTGCACCGCTCACTCACTCACCCGCCCCTGGACGTCCAGGTAAACGTAGAGCGTGACCACGAGACACGCAGCCACCAGCACGTTCTGCACGGCGACGACCACCGCCAGCTTCCTCGCGCGCCTGTCCCGGTGGACCACGCGGCCCCCCTCAGCATCCATCCTCCTCCGGTCCATCGGTGCTCTGAGCGCCCTGCAGGAGCTCGGCGACGCTTTGAATGCGAGCGGGCGAGGTGAAGTGAGGGGAGTGACTGGAAAGAAACCGCTCGTGATCTACTCTTTATTGTGTCTGAGTGTGTGTGTGGGTGGGGGGGTTGCAGCGTGCCCTTGCGACGCACGCACACACACGCACGCACGCACAGCGTGAGGAAGAAGCAGGAGTGAAACCAGCGCACCGGGAGCTGATTGGCTGGCTGTCTGCTCCGCTGCACTGCGATGCTGGTACACAAACCGAACAGAGTGAAACCTCCCACATCGTGTTCGCTTCAATCACTGTTATGTTCCCATAATATTCATAAGGGGGTGTTAGGACAGACGTGAACCCGAGGAGGAAGTTGAGCTACAACGTGTTTCTAAGAAACCAAAGACCAGAGTGGTCACGTGACCATCATTTAAAATAAAAAAAAACATGTATTCTTCCACTGTAGAAGCACTACTTTCACCACATTACAATTAGGTTTTATGTTTAGTTTCTGTTATCAAGTTAAACGGACTTCATGTTCTAGCCTACAACTGCACACATAAGTAAGCAAAGGGATATTAAGTTCACACAACAGGGCAAAGAAATTTAACCACAAACGTAAATGATGGTGATATGCAATTGACTATGCTGTACTTTCACCAATAAACATAGTTGTAAAGAAATAAATAAATTGAACCACTTCTAAGTGCACATCAGTGCAGGGCCAGAATACCCTGCTGGAGGGGGACCGATGTAAAAATGAGCCGGGGCCTCTTATCACCTCCCACACCCTCGTACCCAAAGTTATAAGTGTATTACACTACAATTAAATCCATTCTAAGGAATTATTGTGAAATATCCCTTTTTTTTTTTACATGTACAGTCAAAATGAAGCTCCTGCCAGCAGTCCGTTAGCTTAGCCTAGAACAAAGACTGGAAACAGGAGGAAACCACTCTGTCCAAAAGGTAACAAAATCCACTTGGTAAAAATGAAAATATATCTTTTTTTGTTCAATCAAGAAAGTCACAACGCCAGGCCAAGGTAAAAACCTGTCAGTTAGTGAGCTTTAGAGGCGCTGGCAGGGAGATTTTGTTTCTTTCGGACAGAGCAGGCTAGCTGTTTCCCCCTGCTTCCAGTCGTCATGCTAAGCTAAGCTAAGCTAACCAACAGCCAGCGGTAGCAGCAGAGAATTTGCATGAAAGCGAATTAGTGCGTTTCCCAATGTGCCGATCGACTCTTTCAAGAAAATGCAGCATGTAAACATCAGCTGAAATATTAAAGGTATTAAAACAAGAATTGACACAGGCCCTCTTATATTTCAGTCTATAGTAAACTACACAAATCACCACAAACAAATGACCATACATTGACATCAGCCTTGCATCATTGCGTCATGAGTGTTTCCCTTAAAATGTGCTGCAAGACACCCTTATCACAGTGGGTCAAGTAGTCATTAACAGCTTAGACATTAGTCTCATTGGCGCACTTTATCTCCAACACACACAGGTTGATGCTCCTGTAACAGGTGTTGCGACGTCGGCAGTGTCTGCTATAATCAGTGCTGAGATTACAGTGACTTTATGAAGCTTAGTGGTACATTGTCCATTCCTCATGGTCTCTACAGCATGCATAAATGATCCTAGAGGGACACCTATTGTCTGTGGCATATAGTAACGAGTTGATTGAGGAAACACAAGATGCAGAACATATTATTCTAAGATCAAAGGGAAGGGAAAAGGGCACATATGAAAAGTCAAATGTTAAAGGCTTATGTCGTATGGCATGATGGCAGCTAGAGACAACCAGACAAAAAGACAATTAGTTCAGAGTGTCAACACACTATGAAGATATCAGTAAACCCAGTGTTGTTCCTTTGTAGAAACATGTTCAGTATTCACACCGACATGACCTGACATGCCCTCACCTGATGAAACTGTGTTTTTTTTTTTTGTCAAAGTTTCAATGTTTTGGTAGGTGTCCCAAGTAAAACACCTGCTTAGCCTAAACGAAACAGGTGTCCTACATCATCTGGTTTGTTGCACACGTCAACACAGAGAGGCTGGATGCGACAGCAAGACGAGCAGGCAGCTGAGAGTGAACATCTGCATGTGGGAAAGGGGGGACCTGCCACATGGTTTCACAGTTAAGTTCCCCTCTGTGGGTGTAGCAAAAACAACAAAACTCACTCAGACCAGGGAATAAGAGTATACACTTTGTCGCCATACCACCACAGCCATGGTTAACAAACAAGATGAAGTAAATGTCAAGTGATAAGGATAAGCTCCTGTGGTGAAAGATGATCTGTAACAGAAGCACACGCTCAAATGGGGAAATCCATTGCCAGAAGTACTGTAACACTTAGATCTGTTCACAGGTCAGAAGTATTCATTCAAGGAATACTGAGTTATCAGAGGGATAAGGTGGGTTTTTTTTTGTGGACAAGCTGGGTGTTTCAATTTCAGCTGACAGACATCAAGAGAAAAGGGGACTAGGAAAGTTTGAGTTTGTGGAAGAAAAGTGCTATCTGGTTAATCACCAGCAGCCCACACACATCCTTCCTCAAACCCCCGCACCTTAAGTGTGCAAACATCACTTGAAACAAGTGGCAAATGCACAACCGAGGTCTAAAGTTAGCTCAAATCGACAATTTGCTTAAGGTGACAAGTTGAAAATCAGGATAACATTCAGGCATGGTGGGTCGGCTCACGGTTCAGTTGCAGACAGCTGCTCAGCCTGAAGGATCAGACCTGAAAACAGCTGGCTGTTGCCCGCTTATACACAGGTGTGCAAACCACAACTAAAAACACCTCACCCCCACCTCAACCATCAAAGTCTGCATAAAAAAAAAAAAAATTATGTTTTTTTTTGTGATGTTCAACCTGCATCTTCTCCGGGTGACAAATGAAAACACACCTGTAACAGTGAGACAGACACCGCAATGCACACAATTTGTTTGCGTCTGCTAATGGCAACAAGTCACTCGGGCATGGGAACCACACCTTTGACTGATATGTGACTAAAGACAGTTACTGGAGCCATAAATGTGAGCTAAGGTTTGCGCATGAGAAGCGATTCACTTGGAAAAATGAAAACTAAATTTCAAGAAAGTGAGATGATGAAAGATAAAAACGAAAACTGTTTATTATAAACTAAATGGGAACTGTGACCAGTGTGTTCCAGATATGACCTGTAACGCATCTCAGATCAAATATGACTAAAATAAAAAATATCTGAGCTACTAAAAGACCAAAGTGAAAGTCCCTTCCAAAATGAACACTGCACCACATCAAACCAGTTTTTTTTTTTTTATAGTACATTGACAGCACCAACAGACTGTGCTTTTTTAGTGGTGAGGACATGGGGAAAAGATGACAAGACAGAACCACAATTAAATAGATCATAGTTTAATGCTGAAGCTGAACCCACACACCCGACCTCTGTCTCCTCACTTCAAGTCTGTCACGTCAGTAGCCTTCTTATTTACGGCACAATATGGCACTCTTCCATACACACACGCACCCTTAAGTTTATTTACTATTATAATCCCCAAATTTATATTATTTTGTCTCATAAGTCTATGTCACTACTTCGTTAACTATATACACAATGATGGCGTAGGGCTGCGTTAATTCCTTCCAATCAAAGTTCAATTTCAATTCAAGAAAGAAGAAAAAAAAAAAAGTATTCTAAAACAGATTTGATTTCCTGTTAATTCAACAGGAATCTGCTTTTCAGTTTCTTGGACTGTAAGCTCCAAACAGCCTGAAACATATCTGTACAGCGTTAATGCACTCATTTTCACCTCCTGCTCCTTTGAGTGCTCCATCCTCCCTCCCTAGTTGACTCATATGGGAAAGCTGGGCTGAGAGGGAGAATTTGGCCCGAGAAATTAGTGTTTCACAGCCAGTAGTAGTAGAAGAAGAAGAAGTAGAAGTAGTAGTAGATGGAGGGGTCCTTACAGCTGGTACTGTCCTATAGTGTACAACAATCCTGAGACCAAGTTTCTATAGTTACACGTTGAACCCAGCGGTTCCTTGTAGAGAACCACTCCAGAGTGACAAACAAGTAAAGGACAAGGGCGGAAGAAATACCATTGTTGTTCCATCCTGTCGACACATTTGCTCACTCTGCACCTCTTCCTTTAACACTAGGGCTCGTCCATTTCATCGTGTCCCTCCTCTGCTCCAGGCTCGGGAAGTCAAGTCCTGGTTGTTCCCGTTCCGCTGTTCCCTTCGTTTCTAGGGATGTGGGAGGTTCATTCGGTCCTCTATTAGGGTGTTGTCAGGGCCTTGTGCCTCCATACACTGCTTGACAGTTGCTATGACTCCAGACAGACGTCTGTCCAGGGCTGTGAGATGTGGCTCGGCCAGGATCGGATGGATAGGGTCGAACGGCAGAGCCTGCCGCATAGCTGAACTCAGCGCTCCACCTCTCAACAGGTTTAACCTGTTCCATGTGGACACACGGACCCTGACAGAGGAAGGGAAAGCAAGAGTAATTGGAGTAAAATATGATCATCAGTAATTGTGATTTGATCATCTCCCGAGTACTCACATGCAACACTGATAGAGCGGTGCGAGGATACTGCGCTCATCCAGAGCTGCGTTGCCAAAGCTGCACACAGAGAAAAAAACAACAGAAAATTACAATTGAAAACTAAAGCAAGAACTGAAGAAAGAGGCCGCTCTGCACTGCAGTTAGGAGAAGCCATCAAAATGCATTAGCAACACTCCACAGGCCACGGTACTGCAGAGACCTGCACACACTCCAAAACACACTTTCTAAATGCAACATGTGTATGACACACTCCACTCAGCAAAGTCAACCGAACCAGAAGAGATAGTTCCTCTTTCAGCTACCCAAACCGAGCATGGATTTTGTGTTTGTTAGAACAGCCGTTCCCCTGTTTTCTGATGCGCTCCTCTGACGAGCCTTTGGGTGTAAAATTAGGATGGCAGACATCCGGACAAGCTGAAAAATGAGCTGAAGTGGGACATGATATAAGAAGCTACATTTTTAAGCATTTATAAAGTTATTTTTGACTGTTACACAAAGCATAACATTTAATTAAACCCCAAAACTATTTATTACAGCACTCGGGTCAAGGGAGCACATTTTCTGCCATTTCTTCTTTCTTGGCCATGCACTCTGCAGTGTTACAGATGATGGAACAAATTGCTACTTCCTCTCAACCACCACTACTATCCAACAGTCGTTGCACCTTGGGTCGGATGTGAATCATTGATCTACTGTTTTTCAAAGCAGAAGACAGGCGCCTCTCTGAAAAAATGCACTTCCCGAGCACACAGACCTGACTTTGATCATGTTGGTGAGAGACTGATGATGTTGGTTTTGGTCAGATTTGTGTTTGTTGTCCAGCCCTAATGCTAGTGTAATGTGACACTGACTGTCTGCTCACTTAGGAAAAGGTTCAACTCTTGGAAGCAGCAAACAAGAATCTGCTGCTGCTGGCTGAACGCAAAAGCCTTAAAGTCTCTTCTCAGATAGGAATCCCTGATCTGTGACACTAAACGCTTACTGGCTGTTTTTTTTCCCTTTCTCTGTTCAGTATATGAAAATGATATAGTTAGCAGCTCAAGTGGAAAAACAGCCATTAAGCCCATTAAAAGGTTAAGTGATTACCTCACATAACCTCATCCTGCAAACTGTGATTACTTCTTGAAAAATGTTAACAAGTGAGACGGAAAACTTTCCACTGTTGGCTTTGATCACCAAAAAACAAAACAGCAGCTCGATGTCTTCACTTCATGGAAGCACCGGTTCACCATGAGTCAGTTGTGAAGTTTCAGTGGTGATAAGTGAGTTCTTGACAAAGATGGGCATGTGGGAAAATGTCAAAACAAACTAAGTGAAAATGAAAATAAAAGGTAGACTTGAATTATAAGACAAAACAGGGAACTTCTTAAAAAGGCTGTTGTGTTCTGGGATGGAAAGATAGAAAATGTGATGATATGTAATGCAACTACTGAATTAAAGAACACCGTTAGGCTTCAAAATAAATAGCATTAAATGTCAACATATACACTAGTGGAACAAGATCCTGCCACAGAGTCCCGATGTCCAAAATAAATTTAATTTTTGCAGCCTGAGAATACAACTGATTATCAGTTATAAAACAACCTCCTTCCTCTGTACAGCCTTACAGGAATTAACCAGAAAAGAGGACATCACTCAAACCACAGCAGCTGCAGCCTACAAAAACACATATTAAAGCCAAGTTTTTATACACCACGTAGCTGGAGGATCCACCATCAGCATTGCAGCATTTAGCACATTTGTCAGACCCAGCATGCATCTGTGGATCGTGCAACATTTTGGATTTGGGTTACTTAGCATGCTCAATAGGTGGTGCATTTAAATCAGTGATTGAGGTAGATGCAATTTTCTTTTTTAAACTACGCTGAGGTACAATAATGCTAACAATTTAGTGCAGTACTGTGCATTTATGTGTTGTTCACTAGCTGCCAGCCTCTCTTTGGATCTTTTCTTCGGTTCCATCCTCACACAGTTTATCAAGACTCATTTGTGACTTTTGTTGTTACTCTGTAAATGATGCGACTTGACATATAGTGAGAATACATGAGATAAAAAAGTAAAAGTAAAATGACATTTTGAAAATACTCAAACAGTACAATTACACACACAAAAAATGACTTTGTTACAGTCAAGACAGTAAACGTAATTCATTACTACCCCTGGTTGTGTTAGTGTGCCAACACATGTTTGTCGAATAAAGTACAGAACTTACCAATTGATGTTTCATGTTAATGTTGTGGGTAAAACTAACCCTTATTTGACCATATTTAATTTTCAGTAATCCCCCTTCTGTGCCAAAGTGGTTTAATGTTACAGTGTCCAATGTAGAAAAATGATGTTTGGATCTACTACATCGTAGAAAAACCTCAGAAGGTGGTTTGGAAAATGGCTTACAAGTTTTTGTTCATTTCTTGATTCATTCATATTTGTTTTTTATAGTTTATTATTGTAACCTCTCAATACAAATGATTTAAAAGGGAAATGAAGATCTGTTATTTTTAAACTAGAAAGAACAAAATCATTCATCTTGATTGTTAAAATCAAAAACTTATTAATCACCTCTTTGCGTTGTCCAGCAGGATGAGCATGCTGGCCCCGCCGTCGTCCTGGAAACTCTCATAGTGATGCCGATCAGCGTTCCCAATGAGATAATCAAATATGGCTGTGTCGATCACGTCCAGCAGCCTCGGCCCTGCATCATATGGAGGCATTTTCTTTACCGCCTCGCAGTAACTCTCATCGTATTCCCACCTGGAAGACACAAATCCATTGAAATCAAATCAAAAACTACCATGTTTACAGTAAATGGTCAGAGAGAATTTTTAAATCCTATCTTACGTGCTCTTTAATTTCTGCACTTTGTAATAGAGTTTAACATGTGCAACGGGACAATCTGATGACGCAAGGAGTGCTCAGTGGCGAGCATCCTTACTGCTGAGCTGGACGTACTCAGCTTTAACTCAGCAGGTGGACTGTCCTCAGTGAAAAGAAGCTGAATCAAATCTGATGTGAAATTCTGTCAAAATTCACTCTTCAGTTATTCTGTTAAGTCAGCTTTTGCTTAACATTTAATGACCACAGAGTGATCAAGGCATATTCTCTCCAACGACGCCAATATAATGTGCTGATGGTCCTCCTGTATCAATATTCAAGCATCTCTGGGCAGAATATTCACCTCAAGCTGTCATTCACAATTTAATCTTGATAACGCAGTCGAATGGCAGCAGAGAAATTAAACCATAAATGAGAATGATGTGCAGCACAACAGAGGAGCCTGAACCAAAAATAAGAGGACAACTGCAACAAAGTATAATATTATATCGGAGACAAACAAACAGACATATATCCTGTGTAGTCCAACATGTACATGCCAGATGTGCACAATAACCACATGTACATCGCCTTTAACTGTATGACACTCTGGAACGAACAATATAATTTAGTACTAGTTACGGGGGATGCATATGAAAGAAAAGTGCCTTCAACCAGAAGTAAACACTTATTTGCTGTTCATTTATTATTGGAAACCTTATTCATTTGATTATTTATATTTCTTCAATGATCCAGTGTGACTAATTGAATTGTAGCAACAATAGCTTTTGGAACAATAAACACTTTTGAGTCTGTGAATCGGGGGGGGGGGGTGCACCAGTCAAAATGACCTACTGAAAAGAGAGATTCAAATCCCATGAATTGAATAAATGTTTCTCAAAGTAAAACATTTCAAGGCTATATATATATGGTATTTACATTTCATCATTAGGTATTCAGCAGCTTATGAGATCTGAACTATTACAGCTTTTATTTGCATTCATAGAACTATTGCCTCTGTTGCAGACACATAACAGATCATAGCAGATGCCACACTCACTCACTTGCCCTCGCACCTCAGGAAGCTGTTCTAAGAATAAAGGGAGTAGGTGGAGTGTCATTGCTCTTTAATATTAGGGGCTGTTCTCTTAAAAAACCGACCGCTAACCTACAGCACCACCATCATGGAAGACCTGAGGCTCAGCAACATTTCCATTTCCTTCTGATAAACATCAGTATCAATAATTAACCCAAGTCAGAGTATTTTCCCCGACTTTAAAACTTAATTTTAAAAAACTACAGAGATCCTTTTTGGATTCAAACTCAACACCCACCTGGCCAGTTTCCCCTCTCTGTATGTGCGTCCCCAGGGGTGTCTGTGTTTCTGCAATGGCCATACGTCTGGCAGCCAAAGGGTTAACGATCCCTCCATTATCTCTCCCTCCGCACATGCTGGCTCGCTCTCCCGACAGTAATAACACTTCCCATAGAAACATGTATTATTACCTGGAAAGAAGAAGAAAAATAAATCCACTTGACCATACAGTCTTGAAAGAGGTGCAAATGTGGCACCGTAAGGCAGCACAGTGTCACGTAGACGTCTGCTAAGCTCAAGATCTGTAACAAGTGTGTGAGAAGAGTGAAGGAATGAAAACACACACACAGATTTGCTCTGCTGAAAACTGCTGCAGAGATTCCCACCAAATATCACAGCCCACCTGGGCTTTCTAGTTTAATAACATTTGATCAACAATCATTTATTGTACTAATCAGGTTGTATTCCTAACAAAGTAATTAACAAACCTTTTAGTCGATAAAATGTAAAAATATATATAAAAAAAGGAAAAAAGATCATCAGCAGTTCCCAAAGTCATGTCTGCACCTGGCGTATTTATTCTAACCAAAAATCCAAACACTTTATTTCCAGTCACATAAAAACACAATGAAGCATTTTCACATTTGAGAGGCCGACAACAGCAGTGAAATTATTTACTAAGCACGGACTAATGTCTCTTGAATGACAAATTGGAAGTGGCTAATTAAAAATAATAATTTCGGCTATAGTTAAACGTAGAGACAGTAACTCTGGGAGGCCCCTCACTCTACCAAAGATCTGAAATCTACGTCTCTTGCTTCAGGGGAAGGCAGCAGAATGGAGTTACTGCTGCACGGCAGGAACGGTTTTGTACCGTGCCACTGAGAAGTGTGCAAATACAGTCATAAAAAGAGGAATTGTGAGGAGAACCGTCTGGCACACAACTTTATTTTGTCACAAGACAAGAGCGGGAAATCAAGTTCTCTCTAATAGGACTTTGAGGTCATTTGCATAACGTTTCAGATGTATTTGACATGAGCTACATTTATTGTGTACTTAAAATCTAAGCAAATTTTCCACCCCAAAAAAGGTATCGCAGTATTCGAGTCAACAGATCTGCTTTTTAATGTATTGCGATGATTGAAATTCAGCTAATAAACTATTTGACCCATGACTAGCCTCACAGATAGCTGTAATTCTGTCTGAAGTCTGAAGGTATATAAACAGTATTTTCACCATCTTTTGCTTTGTTCATTGCAGTGACTTTGTTCATTTTTGCTGTAATATTTTATTTTCAATGGTATATGTGTAACATCTGCGGCTTTGTGGCCTTGAACATTTTAGTTCTGTTTACATGTTTCTCTTCGTTACTGTGAATTGATGTGATCTGGGCTTGATGTCTCTGGTCTGTCCGTAAACCACACCTGACTGATCACATAAGCTTTATGTTGAAGTTGGCTTTATGAAACAGAATACTATTGGTGGAATGGGTTACGCTCAGTCAGGCTTTTCACAATAAACGCTGCTTTTCTGTGCCACCTTCACACAAAAACCTCAGACCCCCCCCCCCCCTTTAATCACTGTTGCTGAGTGTCTACGATGTGGGAACACTGCTCCGGTTTGCTAGTGCAGCTTTAGAGGTTTGGTTCACCCACATAACCAAAAGAGTGCATTCTCACAACTACTATAATGTGGACAATCCTTAAATTAGGCTGTTTCCATCGAATTTTCAGATGTTTTAATGTTGTGATTAGCAAAAAGAAAATTTGAATATGGTTTTATTGTGGTGATGGTAGAAATCTCATTGTCAGATATTTAACCCATGACTAGATGCATCTTAGGCTGGGGGTCTTTTGCATTAAGTGAAGCAGCAATTTGAGGGATGTTTTTTTTTATTTTTACTAAAACACTTGTGTTGAGAACTAAATGACACATCTGTGTAGCTGCCTATGCCACTGTGATCGTGGGTGTTATTCTGTCAACTCGCTGTAAACCACAATTGCAAAGGAGTTTTCAGAGATGAGTCAAATCAAGTTGAACACTGATTGGCGGTAAGTGACGGCTTAAAACACAAGGCAATTTACAGAACATAAATCTAACGAGTGGCCTGAACAGCTGGTGAATCGGTCGCAAACACACAAACGAATCTGCAATGAAACAAGGAGAAAGCCACAATGCCATACAACTGTGACAACATTGGTCCAACAACAGACAAAGTGATGCAACAAAGATTAGCAGTGGTCACATGTTGACCATTACCTGTAACAGTGACTAATACATGCCTACCACTGACATCTGATGTTGTTTATCATCACAACATTAATCCAAATATTAGACTGTGGGAGAACACTGAATGTACTCTGGTTCCAGATGCTCTCCACACTCGTCTACTGAGTACACAATGATCTAGTTTGTCAGGTCACACCGGTCTAACTGACAAAAACTATGGACACCAAATCCATTTACTTAAGTAAATGTAATATATTCATGTTCATGAAGCCCCGAGAGTTAATACTCATTTTCACGGGAATAACTAACTAAAGCGATGTCACTTGGGGTAAAAATCTGCGGGTGTGGAGTTAGAAAGAAGTGAGTTTACCAGACCTCTGTAGTCTACTCCTCATGTTTGCTTCAAGCTAGAAGCTACATTACCCGCTACTGACCTGTCGGGAGAACCAGTTGCATTGTTAGTAATGAAGGTGGCATGTTTTGACAAGAAAAAATAAGAATGTGTAGAATAAAATAAGACTGTCTCTGGTTCCGCCACATCGATTTTGATACTATTCTTTTAACTGTCCGACAATGTGACAAGAGCGAATGCTAAATCGGTGAAGGACTCTTAATGAAAGCTAGAAGTGGACGATATGGATAAGATCCTCTATCATGGTACATGTCATTTTATATTCCAATATCAATATGTATCATGATATTTTCTGGACAATCAAGTGACAAGTTTATGGGTAAAATATTAGTAAATATCAATACCTGACAAATAAAGGTACATCATCACATTGATGCAAAAAATCCAATACTACAACGGAACAGTCCTGCTCCTGTTGATTTGTAACATAATGGCCAAATATGGAGAAATTTAAGAAATAGCTATTGGTATGAAAAGTACGGAAAGATCTGGTTGTAAATAAATGTATATCGTTTTGTCTCCCTAATGAGAGACGAAAAGTTGATACCTCAAAAAAACCTGAATTTTAGTCCCTAGTATGGGTCAAGCTCTAAAAGCACAGAATTATACATTTTCCATAAAGCCCATGTCTTTCAAACCCAGTGTGTGACAGGCTTTCTGTAATAAATAAGTAGTCTCCAAGGCCAAACTGAGAGAATAACCCCTGATGACATAATCAGGGTTATTTTACTCACACTTTTCAAAGCTCATTCACAGCCACATAAGATATTATACAACGTTTTCACAGATTGAGCAGCACTCCCCCTGGTAAACTGACCTTTATGTGTAAAATTGCTGGAGTTCCCCTTTAACAGAGGCAGTACTTATTGCAGGGACATTGTATTGTTATTAGTTGGTGTTACATTTCCACACATCTTCATTCTGTGATAAAAACTAATCCAGACAAGAATATCAAAATCTATGGATTTAATACTCTTCTGGTATTGAGTTTTTGTGAAGTTCTCTGGAAAACATGTTTGTCAAAAGCATAACCAAGACATGACTATACTGTATGGTACTCACTAAACAGGACTTGGCAGAGCTTATCCTGGTCTAGTGAGTGGACTATGAAAGGTGAGTGAGATGAAAAATGAGTAAAAACTGATACAAGAAAGAACGTGTGTGTGAAAACACTCACTTCTTACAAGAAAGTGATTTGAGAAGTGTGAGAGAAGACAAAAGAGTGGACAGATACTCACCCTGCATCAGGAAGGTGCTCAGCAGCTGGTCTGTGGCCACAGGTTTAATCTCTGTTCGCAGGTTGACGTACCTCCCTACCACTAGAGGCGCTCTCCTGAACCCCAGGATCCTGCAGAGAGGACGCAGCAACATGACACGATATCGCAACATTATTACATACTAGTTCTGCTCCACTAACAGATCAGAGAGAAATGCTTACACACCTGTCCAGGTGAAACGCAGCCACCTCTGCGTTGTGTCTGTCGTAGCCTGCATATGGCTCCCCTTCCACCACGTAGTCTCGGTTATATCTGAGGACGGGTGGAGAGGGCACAAATAAGAAAGCTGAATCACTCTGAAGCACAGAATACAAGTATGAAATCACATTATTAACACATCTGACCTTTTGGGTTTGAAAACTACTTTCTGTCCCCCGTCCAGCACCAGCAGGGCTTTGAGCTGTGTGCCCTTATAGCCCACATCTGCCCGTTCGATCCTGGCAGTGCTGAGGGAGGTGAGCACAGCAGCCAGCTCTGGGGTCTCCTCAGGGTACACCTCTCTTGGGCCCACCCACTGGCTTGCTATCTCCCATGGAGACTGGAGGGTGTGGGTAAGGCGAGCTCCCCGGGACAGAGGGAGGCCAGCTTCCATCTGTTAGAGGTTGGTGATAATAACGTTGTGCGTGATGATACTGCGTATGACTTTATACTAGTTATAGCCAATTAGAGTCATGCACATCCTGCTTTATTAAGCTCCCAAATTGACAGCACTGTTGTTTTTAATACATCTTTTCCACAAAAAGGATGAGGATGAAAATAGCTGACTGGCACCATGACCTTGCGAAACGCTCTGAGGTCCCGCCGGCTGGCTGCGGAGCCCTCGCCTCCATCCAGCAGGAAGATCTTGGCCAGGCCCAGCAGGAGGAGCACGGCACACAGCACCACTATGCGCTGCTTGAGCTTCATCTCCACGCCAACCGGCCCCGACCCCCTCCTCACCCGACGCTGTGTGTGTCCCCCACAGCGAGTGCCCCTCACCCCTGATGCATGGCCCCTGCAACTCCCCGTCGCCCGCCAACCCACCTGCCCCCGTCGAACAAACTCTTTTGAGGACGGGAGCTGTGCTGCCTTCCTCCTGGAGCTACAATCTGAGCAAACGGGCAGCCAGTCACCTGGAGGGAGAGAAACAGACATGAGCTGGGTGTGAGGGAAGAGGAGGAGCGTAGAGAGAAGATGACGAGAGATGTGAAGTATACTGTCAATAATATGTGGAGAGAAAACCGATTGATTTGCTGCCCCGCTCGCTCGTTTCCCCTCAGGGCAGACATGACCCAGTGCTGCAGCCCAGCTGAAGCCTGTCCGGCGTAATGCAACTACCACAGTCAGGTGTTGCCTGTTTCAGGTAGCTAATAATATCTCTCCCTCTCCAACACTGGATTTGGGGAAAAGGGGAGAACTCTGTCTCTTACTCGACGACATGGACATGTAATCCTGCTGTGGTGCAGGGGGGGGGGGCGGTTCAGAGGAAGTGGTGGACCCAGCACAGCCTTACCTTGAAGGTCTAACCTTGCACAACGGAAATGGCCTGAACCCCGTTGACGTTCCACTTAACTACAAAGCATCGTGCCGAATTCACCTGCCTGCAAAAGCGAAACACATTCACAAAGTGAGCTGCGCCGCGGGGCCTTAAATGTCAGCTCTGCATGCTGCGAGCTTTCAGTCAGTAACAGTCAACACGTCTGCCACGTCCGACTGGCAGGTAACTCACTCTGCAGCCAACGAACCGCGCGCAACGTTATCAAACCTGTGACATAACGACAACAAGCTAACCATTAGCGGGCTAACGGACTACAAATGACTGTTCAGCAGCCTCTTTTAATTCGGCTCTCTGGCCACGCAGGCAACCACTTCTTCCACACAGTCGGTCTTTCATGATGGTGCTGCCTTTTTCCTTTTTTCTTTTTGGGGACACCAGTGAGAAAACAGCTGGCCAGCACCGACCGCAGAAAGCACCTAAAACGTCTAAATGACGGTTCCACGACGACTGTACCTGCGTTATTTACATTACCAGCTCACCGTATCTGCAACGATGTGGTCTCATCTATCGCGGCAGAGCTAGTTAGCTGCTGAACAAGCCGCCGGACACCGTAACGGTGCAGGTTAGCTAACCTATAGCAGCCTGCTAGCTACAGCAGCGCTACGTCGTCTGTTGTTTTTACTAGCTGCCAACCAGGCGGACTTACCTTATGGCCACATGCCGCTCGCCGCAGACAAAGTAGCTCCCATGTGTATTTAAAGTCCTGCGATATTTAAGGTGCATACAATAAACTGTCCTGCTGCTAAAAGTCACGATGGTTTATCATTTTCTCAATTCCCCCCCCCCCCCCAAAAGTCGCTCCCTCTCCTCCGATTCCTTCTCTGGCCTGCCGTGTCCACTTCCGAAACACTTCCTCCTCCTGTAAGTGCTCCAGGTGGTCACCAGGTGGCAGTGGCGCACCGCGCGTACGTCCATACTAGGATGTGTAACGTAAAGAGAATAACAACTTTATTGACTTGCCACCCCTTAAAACATGGCACTATCTATATATCTACCTCAGACGCCAGGTTGTGACCAGTTCAACTAAAGACTGATGGTCCATTTTCATGTTTTCATTTGAATAATGTAACCTGAATAAGGTTTTTCTGTAATTCACATGAGGCAGTTATATTTTTTGTCTATTTTACTAATGTAGTTTTTGTTTAAAATATGCTTTAGAAAAAAAAACACTAGCCCCTTAAAATTGTACTCAAGTGCTTAATATACCTAGTTTGAAATTATATAAGTGTTTTCCTTCACTGACTGGCCCCTCACTGCAAATTAACCCACACAGCTGTGCATTGTGTTAGTAGTAAAGAGGCAACATCTGTACTGTGATGGATGTGATTGTAACTGCAGCCTAATGATGTAATGTTTGATTAAGATAAATTACAGACAGAACAAAATAAGCCAACACAATTAGAGTATCTGGATCTGTTCCTTGGTATTTTGTTAACCGATTCAAGAATCTACAATTTTGCAGTTTCCTGGGAAAAGGAGCAATACTAATAAAAAAATTAAGCTGACTGCAGCAGAAATCCCTTCAGGCAACATTCATCAAGCGCTACAGTAGCTCTCTGTCATCCCTGCTGCTCTGCAGGAACTTCCAATAGCAGCTTGAAAAAGGCTGGAACTGCTCGTCAGTATTTAAATAAGTGTTCAGCCATGTAATACATCTGTGACACACAAGCACTCAGCTTTCCACTCATTCCTATCCCCCCTATATCCTAGATAAACAGTCGCGCACAATCTTCAACAGATCAATGAGCATGAAACTGGTGTGTGGAGTAAAAAAGGGCAGAGTGTTTATTGGTTCTCAGTCTTCAAACCAGGCAGCGCATCACTCAGCAGTGAGGTCACAGCGCTCGCTACAGTCATGACATGGCAGACAGACAGACAGACGCACACAGAGCTATTTAAAGGTTGAAGGTCAAAGGTCATTTATACATCACCTTCAGTGACTTGTTATTGATGTCCTTGGTAAACAGTGAATGATGCCTGTCCAGCGCACACAAGAGACACAGATTCACACCGATTCCACTTCACCACTGAATCAGAGGACAAGCACACTGAAAACACTTCCTCTGGTTGAACCCTTCATCTTGAATGTCATGACCGTTAAAAAGAATGAATGGACAGATTCACTCAAAATAGTTAATACAGGGCAAATTGTGCATTTGTAGAGAGTACGGTCAATTTAAAAGAAAACAAGATGAACTCTCACCACAGACAGGGGGATTTTCAAGCATGGCATCAAATTCCTTTGTAATAACCAAAAAAGAATCTTAAATGGGGAGTGCCTGACATTTGAATTCCCAAAATAGATGATCATGGGGTCATTATGGTAGTAGTTATTGGCCTTGAAATCCATGAAATGTGTGGACTTAAAACCACAAAACATCCCCAAATGAAACGCGTGTTTCCATTATTTTGACCATATACTGTACAGAAACGATAAAAAAGAAAATCATGTAAACTCAGGGTACAGCAAGGAAATCCTCACAAAAAGCACTCAACATGATCTGTGTTTTAGCTCGAGGGAAAATTGTTACATCAAAATTGATTCAAATAAACCTTCCAAGATGCCCCCAAAAAGTCTGGATCTGTTTCATTTGTCCTTTTCTTTCATCATTCTCAATTAACATCAGATAAAGCAAACGGAAAGAAGGGAAATGTGATGGGGATGTTGACCATCTACATTGTGTTTGTCTACATCTCAGCTGCTTGTGTTTACAGTCCTTTCTTCAGAGCTTTTGGGACAGCATTTATTCTTGCTTAACTGCACCAACCGACCACCATCTGCAGATAAACACAGGTAAAACAGTCGAAACCCCTCAACCCCAAAATGTCTCACCCATTTCACTTATTTCATTCACCCCCCTTTGTCCCCAGCCAACCAATCAGATTCAAACACCAGCAATGATTGGCCTCCATAGTGTGGGAGTTTGTCTCTTCTAACAGTCTCTTTCACAGGCCACAAGTGGACACCGATGAGTACAGCTTCCACTTTCCATCTGCTTGCGAGTCCTCCTTTCGTCAAACTTCCAGTACAACACAGCCAGCGTGGAGTCGTGGCATGATGGGCCGGCAGTCAGCCACACAAAGGATTAGGGAGCTGGTTACCCTCCACTCCTTAGCCACGGCAGTAGCCCCGAGGGACTGCCTATCTGACTTTAATTAAAATGTTTTAGAAAAATAGAGAAGTATGCACAGGCTAACAAATGCACTCACATACTTACAGTAACTGCTGCATTACATACGCCTGCCTTTGGCTTCCTCATTCATGCTTTCACAGGTTCATCCGCTACCATCCCTCCTTTAGTTAATATACAAATTACTGGGCATCTATTTATGGGCACGCCCTTGTCTTTGTCTCAGTTTGTTGTTGTTCGTTTGACCTAAAAGGCTGAATTGTTGCCTTGTACATTGTGTTGAGGACCGTTTTAATGCAACAGTATGTCTCTATGGACTGGATATAGCCCGGAGAACGGGGCTGACTGAAGCATATTAGAAGGGATCCAGTGCTGCGAGCATGGTTATGTTCAGCTCTTCATCCCAACAGCCCTTAATATACCGCACTGATAGGCAGGACATTTGATTCTACACACTGTAACACGATTCCTAAAGGTTTATAAAGTACACATGGAGCATTGAAGAAATTTGTGATTTTGGGCAAAAGATTGTGTAAACATACAATGTAAACAGATGTTTTAAAAATGAGGATTAGAATGTAATTCAGATTTTAACTGGGTGAAAAGCTCCCCATCATTGTCATCTCATTCGTCTTGATCATGTTTGTTCATTTGGATGCAATTTTCTCCCAACAAAAAACAAACAAACAGCAGAAATCTATTTGTGGCACCCTGAAATATCTGTGATGCACAGTGGAAACTGTAAATCCCAGGTTTTTCCCACTGAAACATGCCAGTGCATCCAATTCCACTGAAGAAAAGCAGTGATGTTACATCACTTAGGACTAATTATAACCAAGGTGCTTATGTTAGTCCAAATCAAATGTAATACAGTTAAGGCCTAAAATTGAGCTGGGTTCTGGTTAACAGAACAAGGGACAAGAAAAACAAAAGTGTGAAAAACATAAAATAAAAATAAAACTCACATGTACATAAAATCAAAATAACTGCTCCCAAAAGGGAGAAGAAAAAAAAAACACAGAAATTTAACATTCAAATGTAACAGACAAAACTACATTGACGTGCAATAATCTACTACATAGTAATACTGTGAACTACACCATCCCTCCCAAAAAAAAAATAGGAAATAGGAAACTAACACAATACAATATAAACAAAAAACAAGATTTAAAATAGACTCTGTATGGCTCCAGGTAGCTTTGAATGTCTGCTCCAGACCAGAGGCTCTAACCCTATTAAGCAACAAGAGGAAGAGATAAGATCATGTATTATGAGTACTCGCTGCTCTCTCTACTGGACTCTTTCACAGTTTCAAGTCTTTAGTGTTTAGTATGTGTGTGAGCCTGGTGAACCAAGCGTGTAATTTTTCTGAGCTGACAGCAGCCAACAGAGCAGAAAACACCAGAGAAGACAAAAATACAGGTTTGTAAAAGGAGTAACTCGTCTGCCCAAGCGTCTTAGCTTAGATTCTGGGATTATCGTACCTATGTGGAACACAGACAAGACTCCTATCATTTAGGCAAATGTTCCCTACCCTCCTCCCCCAATGCAGTTATACAAATACGCACACATACGTACAGAACACTTAGCGAGTACATGACAAAAAAAAAAGTGGGAGATAAAGTTCTGTAATAAAAACTAGACACATCCAGGAAGTGTGGGAATTGTTCCTGCTGGAATCGATTGCGAATCAGAGCCCTTAACGTTTTCGACGATGCGATCAAATAGGCCTGTGTGTGCGAGAGTGTGAGTGCATGGTTCATGTAAATTATCCTGTGACTCCAAGCCAACTCAAGTGAATGAAGAGACCAACAACCAACAATTGAGCGTGTGAACCGACTAAGTACAAAACGTGTTTTCAAACCCTCCAAAGTCTGATGGATTAGTTCAATGTGAGTGTGCCCAGCCGATTTAAAAGGCGGGAATCTTGCATTCGAGCATGGAGGGGGGTACAAATAAAAATAGTTAACCTCTTAAAAAAAAACCAGAGGAGAGGATTCTTTCTGTCCATCCAAGGACAGCATGCCTGGGTGAGAGGAGAAGCTGAATGGCTCCACTGAAGTGCTGAACAGTAAAACAAAAGACAGAGCAAATGGGAAACAAGAGCAGTGGTGCAGGTCCTTGTTCAGTAGTCAGTACATTCACATTCACACACACACACACACACAGGGTACTCTGGTTAAGGCAGTGGTGACAGGTGAGGCTGCAGTGAGGCCGGGGCTAGAATCGGAGAATCGGCTGTCAGGGCTCATGGCAGTGAAAGCTCCCACTACTGAGTCAGTACTCCTCCTTGTCTGTGTCCTCATCCCTCTCTCCTTTGCTCAGTCACACTCCTCAGCATCGGTCACTCAAATGACATCAGATTGGTTGGCACCTGGGGGGGGGGGGGGGGGGGTAATATGTAAGCAACAGTTAACTGTGTGTGCATGTGTTTGTGTCTATGTTCGTTTACGCGGCTCCATACCTGTTGCCTATTACTCTGACAGGCAGCACTCAGATGTTTGAACCAGAGCAAAGCGTTCATTCGGTTCCCTGCCTGGTACTTGTATGTGTTACCTAGGCAACGGAAACAAACAGTGTGAGATGCCAAGTCCCTCGTTTCCACCTGCTTTTCTCAGCACTCTGGAAAGATGGCTGAAACCTCACTTGACTTTGGCCCGGCCAGTAAAAAAAAAACGGTGGAAAAGTTCAGGACAGAGGCAACTGGATTGTGTGTGTGTGCACGCATTAACATCTGTGTACGAACATGAAAAATGAAAGATATGATCAGCATGCAGTCACATACTTAAGCTGACCGCTAGACTGTTTTTTGGTGAGATGAACACAATCTGAATGTGTGTGTGTGAGAGAATGTGTACAGGTGATGTCACCATTCAAACCAAACGGATGCAGTACAACTCAACTTTGTACTGCATCCGTTTTCAGAGAGCTGACTGCTTACTCATGTTAGTCATTTCCACTTTGCTTTTCCGTGCGTGCGTGTCTCACCGTGCTCGGAGTCCGTCAGCAAGAAGACATTGGGATGCTCAGGATCGTCAGCCATCATGGCCATTAGACCCACCACACACACGCTCTTACTGGACGTCGACTTGAACTGGGCAGAGGACAAGTGGAAACAGAGTTCATTTTATCTTTCATGACAATCCTGCTGTGTCTAAAGGCTACTTGAGAAGAAGAAATGTTAACACAAGCTTTGCGTGTGTGTGTGTGTTTTGCCTGTGAGCCTGCATGTGCACACCATAAGGTTCTCATTAGCCTGTGAGTGACACACAGGACTGTAGTGATGTCACTGGTCTCATTATTCAATGAGTGCTACCATCTGTCTCTTCCCCTGCCGTGCGAGACCCCGTCCAGTACCCCCCCCTTACACACACAGTTTTCTTCCAGTTCTTATTGTCCTTCCTGTAGTTTCAGTAAATGTTCTGTCAAATTCTCACACACAAAAATACACACACCTAGTCAGAAACACTGAACGCACTCCACTTGTTTTTAAATGTCAAAACCACATGAAAAATGTGCAACTTCTCGCATACCATCCTGTGCATACCAAGTAAAACACACACAAGAAGAGTCATTAAGTGTTTCGCCCGGAGTTCGCTCTGTAGTTAAACCTTCTAAGAGTGAGTAAGTAATGGCTATCATGTGTCATCCTTGGAAAACTGCCTGTGTTTTGGAGTCATTTGGTGCATTTACTCGCACTTCTATCAACAACTGCTGCTCACATGGAAGAGGATTGAGACGTTCAGGTGTCTCGGTTATGTGCTGTCTGTTATTGTCCTCACTACCTAAACAAGCAAACACAGTAAAACTTCCAAAATTTCCATCATCCGCTGCAAAAATGCGTGGCATGACTGTGACTTCAGACTGTTCCGACAGAGGATGGTGATGGACCAGTGTGAGTGTTTGTGTGACTTGCATGTTTTCTCTCAGTGGCCTTCAGGGACTTGGCAGGGTAGTAGTAGAGCTGGGCTCCGCAAAGAGCGACCCAGTATTTGGTCCAGGATGCCACCTGGAGGCACAAAAGGGAAATCTAATTGTCAGCTCCACTTCAGCCTGATTGAGTCAATGAAATGCTACAGTATGGCACTTATATGGTATCAGAATCTTCTAAAGAGTGACCCTCTGTGTGATGTTTTTGTGACTCACAAACCCTTGACTGACATACATAAAAGGGACAAGATTAGAAAGGCAGAGACACAGAGATGAATCACAGGGAAGAAGACTGCATGGTTTGGGGAACTTAAAGTCTGTGCTTGGTTGGATTAAGTTCGTTGTTCCATAAACACTGGAAGATTTGAAGACTAATACAAGGAAAATAAAGAGTTATGAGATGAAGGAAAGGCGTGTGAAAGAAAAAGGGGGCAAGTGAAGCTGCTAATTAAAATTAAGATTTCACCTGACTACATGTCCAGATTGGGAAGCATTTTTTAGACCTTGTTACATCAAAGAAGCTCGTAAATCACCCACACTAGCTATGACAGGTTTAAGTTATTTCAACTGCATAAAGAGCTCCAGATTTGTTTCTATCCAAAACAGAAACGGATAAAGGTTATTGTCGGGAGGGGAGTTTCTTCCTTATCTGAATCGGGGGTCTAAGGACAAAGGGTGTCGTATGCTGTGCAGATTGTGAAGTTCCTTGAGGCAAATTTGTGATATTGGGCTACATAAATAAAAGTAACTTGAGAATCTCAGTGCGAATATAAAAATGGCTAAAGAGGCACGATGCAAACAAGAGCAGTGGGCAAAAAAATACAAGCACAGTCAGAGAGGAAGAGGACTGCAATAAGCATAAGGAACAGACAAAAAGAGAGATGTTGCAGGTTAAGGAGTGTCTGAGGCCCATTCTGCGCTCTGCAGACAGCATTATTGCCCATCTGCTCCTGTATAGTAGGCAGGTATGTGTGTATGAACAGCGCATGGACACATGCACGTGTATAGTTGTATGTGTGTGGGTTCTCACGGTTGGTTTCTTGCCATCCTTGAGCACAGTCTTCCGCCTCAGCACCCCCTGCACTGTGACTGCTCCGGGATACAAGTGAACTGCAAGCTCCTCTGAATCTGCAGAGCTGCAACAGGACAAAGACATGCATTACAAGCTATAAATACAAACATACACAATGTGGAAACATGCATGTTCTCATGCACGCACACGCACCAGATCAACTCAGAGATGAACTAGTAAAGGCAGATGCAATCTGCAAAGCCACCCTCAACTCCTGCTTCACGAAGCGCACTTTTTTAAAACTAAATTTATTTCAGTCTTGTTTTCACTGAATTGAATTTCACAGATATAAATCTCAACACTCGTATATGCAGAAAGAGGAGCAGAGACGGACAAGGTGGTGTGCAGATTGTGTCTGTCTGGAGGATCAGAGCAGGAAGCTCAGTGCAGGAGCCCAGTGAAGCCTGGTGGAAAGAGAGAGAGAGACAGAGAGAGACCCATCCTTAACTGCAAGAGACGCTTAATATGCAACGTCCATAAGAATTGCCTTTAATAATCCGGAGTAATCTGTTCCTTTCTACCTCAGGAATGAGAATCTAACAGTTTGTTTCCAGTAACACATGGGAACTCAGTTTTAGCGCCAAGCTGTGAAATATCTTGGGAAGTTATAGCAAGAAGCAGCATAGGCTGACCATGAGCTCTGTGTGTGCGATATGTGACATGCAAGAAATTTAAGAAAGCAAAAGGTAGATTATAGACTGATGGTACGCAGCAAACGATGAAGAATCATGACCCCAGTCATCCTTTGCCCTTCACCTGGTTCGTGATTTCACCAGCACACACACACACACACACACACACACACACACACACGATTCCCACCACAAGCTTATCCCAGCACTACAAACACTGGCAGGGACTGAGGGGCGTTAAGTGAGCATAAAAGAGGGTTTGGTCGAGGTCAGGTTGGTTCCGGTCGGGACGTGTGTACCTGCTGGGCCTCAGGACTCCTCTGTAGGGGATGCGGGCCACACGGGTCACTGGGCCCAGAGAGTGATAGAACCGAGTCCTGTTCAGAATAGGATAAGACAGGATAGAATAGGGGGGCACGGGACACTGTTAAGGCTGTGCGGGTGGGGTTTTGTTTGTTGTTTTTCCCTTCAAATTGCATGGGTTAGGGATGGATGGAGGAGTGGCCATTTTGTTAGAGGAATTACTGATGAATGTATGTCATTGTATAGTTTAAAGAAATAGGTGTTTTGGAAAGAAGGTTAGGATGATTTTCAGGTCAGTTGATTCTTGAGCTGTGAGAGCTGTCAAAACTACTGGTTAGGGGATTTAAATGTTAAGCACTTAATAGATTTCAGGCTGCCAGAGAAGCAGATGCATCTGAGAGCAGCGGCGGTGGAATGAGGCACGACGGCCCTGGCTGCAAGGCTAAAAAGCATGGCGTTTCTGTGTTGAGTTTTAACGGCAGATATTTTCACACAGGTGCGTCTTGAGGCCAGAGCTTTGAAAATTATACAATCACATCTGGGATGGGATATTTTATGATCTTACATGTGGATGTTATGGAACAAGCACTGTAGACACAGGCGTAGTAACCTTACCTCTCAAAAGCTGGCCAAGACACCTCTTCACTGAGCTCGGAGCCCTCGCTGCTCCCTGATCACAAACAATGCACAACATGTCAGGGAAGATACAAACTGTGCGTCATGGTGAGAAGTATACATGTGTACGTCTTACCAAGTGAAATACCACTGGACAGGGTTGAGCTCTCTGCTTGTCCCCTGGTGGGACTGTGGCTCTCCATCACACTGTCATCCAACAGATGGCGAGAACCAGCGTTGGGGAACGTAGCACTTTTAAACTCTACCGTATTCATCTTATGGATGAAACTATGTGGACACAGCAGACAGTAGGGAGAGAGAGATAAAGAGAGAAGGGAAAAGAAAAAGGTAAGTGTTATTTGCATTATGATGGTTTTTAAATCTCTGTATGGTTTTCAGGCCATCATCTTAATCATCATCTACCAAAGGATTGATGCATTGTTGACTGATGGAAATGTTTATATGCGTTTCTACCCATCACAAAATAAAGACAAAATCTGACTTGTAGCCCAGGCTGTGGCACTTCCTGTGTCCGTACGGCAGCAGGTTCCTGGGGGAGGGCGGTGTGGCCGGGACTTTGGTTCCTTCAGCTGCCACCGTACATTTACGGCCGCAGAGAGGTGACGCTGACGTTTCCTGGCCTATAAGGAGGAAGGACAAATGTATAGACCAGGAAGAACGGAAAGAAAAAGATGACAAACAGCGTTGATATCTAACTTTAACACCCAACTTACCGACAAGATCCTCTTTGGACGCGTTTGCTCGTGGTGTGCTGGTGCCTGGCTCAATCTTCTGTGACAACCTGAATAAACGTCATTGATGGTAAATGGTAAATGGACTTTCTTATATAGCGCTTTTCAACCAAACCGGTTCCCAAAGCGCTGTAACAGTAATCTAAGTTAGAACAGTAGTCTAACTGTCTAAACCCATCCACTTGAAAACATCCTCATAAATGTGTCATTGTAAAAAGAAATTATGTAGATGGAATATTTTTGGGAAACACAAATGAGCACCGTGCCTGGCAGCAAACAATAAAATTAGAAACAGGATTAAATAAAAAAAAATAAAAAAAAATACCTATTTTGATTTTCCTGACAGGAAATTGCTCCCGTGACTAAATCTGAAATTATGAGGCAAATGCTTTATGTCCATCTGAGTCGGCCAACAATGGCTGCCCTTATCTACAGTGTAATCTGTAAGTTTGGTTTCTTACTTGTAATTGTCATCCTCTACAAACTTCTGCAGCTCCTCGATATACCTGACTGAGTTGAGATACTTCTGTACATGAGGCAACACTGGTACATCTGAAAGAGGGAAGATGATGACAAACATTAGAACAAATGCACATCCGTGTTCATGGGATCCCACGTTATTAAAACCGCAAACATATCAAGGCTATGAAGTACGTCTCGAATGAGGACAACAATTTGCTAACAGAAAATTGTACTTCAGACTTCGTCTTCCAGAGAGCTCAAGTGCAAGTCAGCTACAAAGCAGTGGCCCGAGTGTTGCTAGGTAATAGCTCTCCAACAGTCTGTGCCAGTATGCTGTAGCACTGTTCAACCCTGGGATGCATGCTTCCTACTCCATGTAACTACTTCTTGAGTGTCTACTAAACCATATCCTGGAGGATCTGTAAGCTCTGAATAATACTAATAAATATATAAATAAATAATACGACCAGCTGGACTACACTTAAACCAAAACAAAAACATGCATGTCGAGGAATGGAGATTGGTTAAATTATAAATATTCTGAGCATGTCCCTCATGTGGATTTGGGTTTTCTTTGATTTTCCAAAAATTAAAAGTATAAAATACCTAAAATGTTAGATTTTTTCCATCTGAATGCAGATTGCTCAGATGTCACAAAAACACACACAGAAGTATTGATGAATAGCAGAGATTCTTTCATAGAGTCTCCATGGCAACAGCAAATTAAGTGGCAAGGCTATGATGGCGTTATACCGACTCCCTCCTCCTCTGTGTTCCACATGAAGGACATAATCACATCTCAGAGTACAGTGAGGACTTGCTGAGATGCTGCTGCCATGAGTTTGATCAGCTGATTTCCTCAGATACTTTAGCTGGGTGGATGTTGACCTCTAGTTTGTCTTGTTCCTATACCATCCCACGAATGTGTGGCTGTGTGGGTAGATGTAACCTCACCGTAGGTGCAGGATCTCTGTAGGTCCGATATGATTCTGAGAATGTTGTTCATCAGGTTTGATCTCTGTTCGTTCTCCAATATGCTGCCCGTGGAGGGATAGGCTGAGTCTATATACGTCAGATCAGACAGGTACATCCCTGAAATACAGCAGCAGACAGACAAAGATGCAGTATGTTACATCAAAGCAGGAGAAACACACAGCCCTCTTCCCTCATGCTCTCATCCTTTAGTGTGTCAAAGTGAGTGCCCCGGAGCAAGCCAAATAAGGACAACATCCATCTGTTGGAGGTGTTATCTTAAACACCAGTGGGGAACAAGGATTTTTCTGCCTGCTCATTAGAAAACAAAACGCATAGACACAAACAAGGCTGGACATAGTAATAGGGCCAGATTTCCTTGGATGCATGATGCAAGTGCCACGCAGCTGTGAAGATCAGCTGGTAATCGCCAACTGCTTATTTGATACCAGAGGGGCCAAGACAGAGAGGCAAACCTTGTTATTTGCATATATTTTGCTCAAGTTTCAAACAGACTTTGTTTTTTGCTCACCACTGATCTAATCGCGTGCCTTGAGTGATGACTGATCTTCTCTTTCCAACTTGGTCATCTCTCTTTCCCCCAGTTCCCTCTCTCCTTGCCTTTTTTCCCCCACAGACTTGGAGCAGAGCTGAGATTCTTAGTCTCTCATTACATAAATATTAATATTAAGAGATAAACTCAGGAGCAGCTTTCACCATTCTGAAAATTAAGATTAACAAACTTCAGAAGAACTGATTGTGTGCCTTTTCTTCCATTCTCCTCTGTCCTCCTCGCTGTCTTGCTCAATGTTTCTCTCATGCGCCAGCGGAGAGATTGAATGCAGATGTAAGAAAACAGTCGACTACCTGGGGGGGGGGGGGGGGGGGGGGGGGGGGGGGGGGGGGG
>JAVQJF010056667.1:0-15386 GCA_036023855.1 Gadopsis marmoratus
AATAGTTTGGCGCATACCCCCCCCCCCCCCCCGTAAAATTAAGCTGCAGATTTAGATTTAAGAAAATCTGTAGTTCTGGAGGTGAGAAGATTTGATCCTGATCGTCTCCACAGCATCTCCACAGCATCAGCAGCTCTCACCGTATCGCGTCGATCCAGTTGTCCCGTTCGCCTGCGCTGGCTGCACTGAGCTTATAGGACTGATGTTTACCCTGCACCACTCTGCCTTTGTTCTCCGTCTTGCAGGCCTTGATCTTCTGTCCTTTGGGGCTGTACAACTCCAGACAAAACTGTTCAAACGCACACACAGGCACATGTAGAACTGTGAACCGTGAACATATGCTTTCTGTTTGTTTTAATGGTCTTCTGATAGCCGTGTGACTCACTGTCACTGTAAGCGCTTCATTCAGCAGCTGCTGTATGATTCATTGGGTTCTGTGGCAGCAGATCATTTGCGCGAAGGAAGCTCAACACGCCTTCATACACTGTGATACCAAAACTAAAAGTTACTCTACCGTTTTGCTTGTGTCTTGTAGCTTCCTGACACACAGGTTCTCCAGAGGAATAATCCCGATTGGGTCTTTATCCTGGAGGAGGAGACAGACATTTTAAAGACAGTTTTAACCTTTCGACCACCAGAGGGACATGTCCATATTTTGGCGACACAAAGGTTTTATAGCAGCAGAAACGCAGATACTTACTGTGGTGTATTCAAAGTAGTACAGGCAGTTGTCTGTCAAAATGAACCACCTCCTCTTCCAGGTTTTAACTCGGCCACCTTTGAAAAGGAAAACAAACATATATTTAATTGTTTAACTGTAATCGACCTCTGAAAGCCTGCAGACAACTCAGATTTTTCTGTGTGGTACAAAAATCATCATCTCACCCATTTTGAGGAGCCAGCCTTCTCTGTCTGGATTAAAAAACGTCAGTGTGAGGTCGTTCCCATCATCCTCTGGGATTTTGAACGGCTCGCTGCGGATGCTCGCGTACAGTTTCTGGAAGACGTGTCGAGACAGGAGAGAATGTCAGTTTCAACATCAAATGTAGACCATGTTCATTTCTAAACGTCTGATTTTCAGCGTTTTTCTTTAGACAGTAGTGGATGAAAGAATCAAGTAATTTCATTCAGAAAAATACCACAATGGGAAATTGAACACTGAACATTTGACTTAAAAGTTTCCAGCTCGTAGGCCAAAGTCCAAAAGATGAACCTATGATGTCAGAGTGAAAACGAAAAAAAAAAAAACCCAGAAGATTGGAGATAATGACAGACTTAAAATTCCCCAAACTAGAAATAAAGGAAATTAAGTTTACCCAAATTTGGGGATTTTCATGATTTAGATAAGTTGAAAGATTCTTCAGGTTGACTAAATCCTCTCTTTAGATATTGAACGGATGACACTGTCAGTCAGTCGGTTAGTCTCCCACTTCGGTTCAGACTGAAATATCTCCATTACTATTACGATTGCCTTGAAATTTTGTACATTCATGATCCCCAGAGGATGAATCCTACTGAGCTCAGTGATCCTCTGACTTTTCCTTGACATCTGTGGTTTTGATTGAACAACAACTACTGGATTAACTGCCATGAAATTTCATTCAGACATTCATGGTCTCCTCAGGATGAATTGTAATAACATCGGCGACTAAATACCTGACATTCAGAAGCACTTTGTGTTTGGTGCTAATTAGCAAAAGTTAGCATACTAACACGCTAAACTAAGATGGTGCAGGTGGAAAACGTTATACTTGCTTAACATCGGCACGTTAGCTTTGTGAGCATGTTAGCATGCTAACCGTAGCATTTAGCTCAAGGCACCACTGTGGCTCAGTACAACCTCTTAAGTACAGGTTTAGTTATTTTGTACAGAGCAAAATGTTGAATATATTCCCCTGACACACACAGTTCTTGAGTGATGGTGTTTGGTTTGCTGACAGACACGAGCCTGTCAGGATATTACGGATAGCACATGTTGGTGTTAGTAGCAGACCGCGAGCAGCTCGGAGGGCAGGTCCTCCCCGTTGTTGATTCCTCTGTTCATGGAAACGAATCGCTGCAGACTGGGTTTGTCTTTCACGTTGGGGTTGTGGAGACTCGTGTTGAGCATGATGATGGCAAAGGACAGGATGTAGCATGTGTCTGTTACACACAGCACAAACACACAGAGAATGCAGAAAAACCACAGTTAGTTTTCTTCAGATGTGCATTGCGATCACTGCTTCAGCCGTATAAATTGTTCCCTATTAAAAAATAATAGGTTTCTGTGAATACTGCCCGAGCAAAAACACTTATATTGAAGAAAACAAAATGGTTTACTCTGATCAGTGAAAGAGATAAGCAACTGTGGCTTCACTCATACTTGATTGATTCATCATAGCAGAACATCACTTTTCTTGTAGAGGTTTCTTTTTTAAATCTATGAAGTTACTGAGGCAGTAATGAAACTTTTTAACTGGACTGCCTGAGAAAGTGAATCAGGCAAAGACAATGCCTCTTTCTCTTCGCACCTGTGGATTGGAAGACCCCTGGGTTACAGTCACAGTAGCGAGTTGCAAACGCCTCCATCATCCTGTCGATCTTCTGAGCTTCGCCGGGGAGACGAAAGCTCCACAGAAACTGCCTGCAATATGGCAGCGGTGTAAAAAAAATAAAAAATAACAATGTCGAGCACATGCTGGTAAAACTGAGGATTTCAGAAAAACAAGGCTAAAGGTAAAACTGCTGCAACATGCCATGCTGACTTTTTCACTTGCTTGCCTGCAGAAGTAATTATGTGACACAAACCTCAGCGCCTGCACCAGATTCAGGTCGGAAAATTCGTGCAGGCCCACGAAGGCTTTCAGTGTCTCCAGGTGCATTTCCTCCCTGTGTCAAAATCAAGACAACTGAAGATGACAATAATGACAGAAATCACCAAACTGAAAATGTGAAGCAAATTATGAAACTAAAGGCCGATATATAATCTCTCGGAACAGAAGTGTCATTGAGAGTTTTAAAAAATTTGTCTTGCCTTCGGATAATGATGAATTCTCTCCTTAGATAATGTCTGCAATGCCCCGTGTCTCCAAGCTAAAAGTGTTTTTACAGACTTCCTGGTAAAGTCGACATTTTGGAGATTTCCATCAAAATGTCGTGCAAATTATTAATTATCTTTTGGGGCAGTTTGCCTTTATTTGACAGCGTAAGTCACAGTTTAAGAGAGAGACAGGAAAGGTCGGAGAAATAGGGGATGACATGCTGGAATCGAACCCCAGCCGCTGTGATAAGGACTCAACATTAACAGTATGAACTCTGTCAGGTGAGCTACCAGGCGTCCGTGTGGTGAAAACTTTGATGAAATTTTGAGATAATTGCCAAAAGATAATAATAACAAATGTGCTCCCATCTTCTACCGTTATGCAAATTTTAGGAGTTGGATTGTCAAGACTAGCAGCTATTCAAGACTAGCAGCATAAAAAAAAAGAGAAAAAATAATTTACACAGATTAGTGTATCAGAAGTTTGGTTTTTCATCTTTCCTCTCCCATTAATCATCTCATGACTCCTCAGATTTATCTGGTGACCCTTTGGAGGAGCCCGACCCCTAGGTTGGGAACCACTAACTGTATATAAAATAGTTCAAATGAGATAACTGTCTGTAAAGTAGTTAAAATTAGCTAGCTGTATATAAACTAGTCATAACTAGCTCCACCTTGAGCAACTGCAACAATAAAATGATGTTCTAACATTGGTGCAGCAGTGCTGTAACAATCTAATAATGTCATAGATCTGAGTACTTCTACTGTTGTCTGTTTAGTGGTCTTTTGTACAAATTAATATTTCTGCTTTAGCTCTATGACGACCAGCTTCTCATCCCACCTTCCTTCTTTGGCAGCTGCTTTTTCAACATGTCAGACGTGTTGCTCTGAGAGAGAATACTGTATGTCAGCCTTGGCTTCCTCACAGTTTACAGTTACATCCACACGTTACTTTCCAAATGGCTTGCGTTATGTGTTATGTGTGTACTGTACCTTTCTCCCAGGAAGTTGCCAATGGCTGTCTTGTTCAGCCCCTCCTCTTTGTAAAGGAACTCGGCCACTGACTCTGCTCGCCATTCCAGCAGGTCATTTTCAACCAGGTAGTGGACACCCTGAAGCAGACAGACATTTTTTGTGGTTGTTCAGAGTGCAATCGGCACATTTGGCTTGAATCAGAGGACAGTGTTTAAAGTTTAAATGTTCGGGCATTTCATCAAAGGTTTTATATGTATGTTTCGACTTACAGGACAGGAAATAAGCACCGCAGCAAAGCTTTCGTGTTAAATGTCGGCCAAGACTTGTTTAAATTTTTATCTAACTCTGTGGGTTGATGATCAAAAAGGTTTTCCTCTTCTCCGTTTGAGTCACTGTCGTCATTGATCGCCAGAGCAGAAGATGAGAAGGGTTGAATGAATATTTCATGCTTTTATCTGTAAATCTCAAAGGGTGTTCAGAGACAGATCTTCAAAATATGATCCTTTCTTTGCAGTCCGCACTCCTGCTGAGTAGTTCTTCAAATCAATTACACTTAAAATCACCCTTAACCTCCAAGAAGTCTTAGAACTTCCCATCCTCCCACTTGTACAGGTCCTCAGGTCTGAGCGCAGAGCGGTCATAGGCGGAGGGCCTCAGAGAGGAGGAAACGAAAAGACGAAGGTCGCTGTGGTGAAGTGGCGCTTCTGCCCCACTTCAGGGAACAGGACGTGGTTTTTCTCGCTATTCATCATCTGTCTCTATGCACAGTTTGCACGTCTGCACATCACACACACACATCCGCTCTGTGTGGAGTCATGTTTGCTGTCATCTGGCTGTTGACCTTCAGGTCTGGAGGAGCTGAAGTTAGTGAAAGTGGTATCACCTACTGTACTTTTACTGTGACTCACGGTAAAATTGTGCTTCCAAATAAACTGTTGGATCAAATGGCATGTAGCATGTCAGAACCACAGATGTGCTCAGGAGGAGACCACATCTGTGTGCTGTGCGTTGGTCAGGTGAGGCTGCACAAACACCGTGTAGCAGGTAAACGACAATAATGTCCTTCCCACTAGAGACACTCAGACACTCACCACAAAATCTAATACCTTCAGTGCGAGAAAGCAACTGCATCTGTAACCATTAAATCCTCGTATTCCTGTTTACATACACAGAAATATGATTTAAAACTCACCTTTTTGGGGTCCATGTTGAATTTCTTTTTCCCACGCAAGAATCTCCGATTCCTCACAACATTTTTACTGCAACAAAGGACAGCACAACATTTTTCATAATAAACTAATATAAAAACTTTTTTTAAGTTGAAGTTTTTGTAATAACAAATTAAATGAAACATATAAATGTTCAAAATTAGATATCTTGTTTCATTGTTTGTGTCAAAAACTTGGAGAACAAAGCAAGTTTGACTATTTACTTGGACTAGATGTTCTCTATTATATTACATTTATACTTATATACTGTACGCTACATATATAAACTGTGTATTTTGCTTTTTTTTTTCTTATGTGACAAATATCATATTTGTGAACGTGTGCACTGCATTCTGGATGTGGTATATACTGCATTAAGTTGAGTCTTGCTCAAAAACTCAAAAATTCAAAAACTTCAGAAGTTACTGAAGCTCAAAATGACTTTGTCAGATGAATTATTTTTCTTGGCCAGCAGTTTAAAATGCTAATTATTCAATGGCCAAAGCTATGAAATAAAGAAATAATTTGCTATGTCAATCATTTAGTCACTAAATTAAACTCCTTAGAATGTTTTGTACACGATTCATGGGGGTGTATTTTTATCAAGTGGTGGGGTTTTGGGTTGTGGGCAGCAATACTGAGAAACTATGGTTATCATACCAGTAATACAAATAGCGGAATCGTTGTTTTATCACCCTCTGACAGCAGTGACAAAAGCAAAAGGAAGTTCAAATTTGTAGTTTGACAGCCACCTGACACATTGTCACAAAATGTCACAAGACATTTTGTTACACCCGGAGCTCAGTATGCCACCATGACACTTGCTCCTCCATAAACCCATAAATAGCCTGTACATCAGTGGTTACCAATCCGGGGGTATGTGGAAAGCTTGTGTATAGCTAATTTGAAATTTTTTAAATTTCAATTAGAATAGCAAATATATCCACGTATTGAGCCGGCACCTGAACACCTTTTTTGAGAGTGCGTGAAACCTAGTTAGCAGGTGAGCAGAGAAGTTAAAATAGTTAGCTAAAGTATAGTGTTGAAATAGGTCGCTTAAAGGATAAACTGTTAAAACAGTTAGCTAACAGAAATGGCTGAAATTGTTAGCTGATAATTACCTATGAATGGTTGAAATCAGGCTAAAATGGTTGGCTCAAAGTCATGGATAAGTGGTTGAAATAAATAAATTTCATTCAGGTGTAAAAACATCAGGTTGAAAGGTCTGAGTAGCGGGTTCAAAGAGACGACCACCTGCAGAGGCAGCATCTAATGAAAACTATTTTGAATTCTGACTCAGAGACATAAAATTTGCGATAAAGTGCTTGCATGACTTTGTTAATGTGAGCGTTGCGTGCGGCGTGGGAGCCTAAACTGCATCAAAGTGTCAGTTAAATAATTGAAAGAGGCCGGGCTGACTCATAGCAGAGGTCCCCAAATTTGCTCATACTCACTTCTGCTCCTTCAGTTCAGGGCTGTGGACGTCTGGCATGACGTGACTGATCTCCAACCTCAGCTGCTGAGAGTTGACAAAGAGAGAGGGGATGTTAGGCTAAAAGCAAAATTGATCATTTGGCACTGTTCTGTAACATCTTGGTCTTGATCTAGTACTTTGCTATCTTCCTGTATGAAATGACTTCATCTGACAGAAAGCACACTGGTGTTGGTACAGCTGGTGTAAGATAGGAGAGCACTCGGTCCTGTGTAATGTTACTATGATACTTTATGATGTGTTACTATAAATATGTGACTATCTGTACTTCGGGTTCAGACTCACACCTCTGGTGTATGATCTCTGTCCTTTCAGCTGAAATAGATTGACTCTGTTTGCTCTTTATTCTTTTGCTTAGTTAAATCTACCAAAAGACGACTTCTCCGCAAGGAAATACATATTTTCCTTGGTACATGACTCAGGGCCAATTTGTCCCCCACAGTTGAAAAACAACCGTAAAATCCTTGATATCTCAAATAAAGCGTTGGAGAATGAAATGCCTTTGTGTGCTGTGAAAAGGCTCTGCTGAGGCTGAGGCTGGTAGAAGTGGGTGCGTAGAAAAGAAAATGGTGTACTTTAATGTAAGACCTTCACCACAGTACCTGAATGTCACCCAGCAACTCAAACATGTGAATCTTGATGGCTTCGCCCTGACTCCTCTCTCCTGCGGGGCGTTTCGGTGGAGCTGTGGGGCGACAACAAGCCTCAGCACTGAGACAAGTACAGTTCAGGATGGCGGCATATACTTGATGAACATGCAGCACTGTGGACTGTCTTGACACCCTCCCTCACACCTACGCCGGCGCTCACAGGCCAGCATGCATCACAACTTTATCCTCCACTAGTTAGAGACGTGGTCAATGAATGAGAGAGGGCTAAAAATAGCAGCTCTCTCTTCCTCTTTGTAAAGAATCTGGTTGGTATTTGAGCGCATTGCGGCCGCTAAAGTATAATTGATCTTAATTTGTGTATGTGTTTGTCCAGGAAGGTGATTCGCAGCATAATAATGGCGAGTTTCTGTGTTGGGTAAACAAAGGATCATGTATCACAGGTCTCAAATGATGCAAAAGTAGAGTAACAGAACTTTCAAATATGTGTAGTTTTTGAACAAAACATTTCCATATCAAAGCAAAACATACAAGAAGGTGCTTTAGTCGGCATCACTGAAAGGTCGGTAACAAGCATCAGCAGCAATTTAAGTTCTGTAGACTAAACCACACAAATGATTTGACTAAGAATACCCTAAATCATCTCACCAACAACCCCGGCATTTGCTTTTTAGCAGCAGCTTTCCATAATAATGCAAAGTAATGTTTAAAAAGAATAATAGCATACCTTTCCCCCAGAGGAAGCTGTCTTTTCTGCGCATTGCCATGTTGTTGATGGTGCGGCGCGTTTGAAGGCTGTACAGGA
Organism: Gadopsis marmoratus; assembly: GCA_036023855.1. Classification (NCBI taxonomy): domain Eukaryota; kingdom Metazoa; phylum Chordata; class Actinopteri; order Centrarchiformes; family Percichthyidae; genus Gadopsis; species Gadopsis marmoratus. The sequence goes on from JAVQJF010056667.1 coordinate 8,108, forward strand.
AACAAACTGAGTGTCAACTGAGTGCAAAAAAAGGGCCGGCGCTGCCATTCTGAGCGCCTGTGACACCGAAGGAACTCTGAGTTCACCCGACAGCGTGTTACAACATTTCTCATGACGTGCAAGGCAAAATGTTGACATGCAGTCTGTTTACGTGTGTTTGGACATTTCTTTAAGCAACATAAATCTCATTCATACCCAACAACTACTATTATCACACACATCTATTATTACAAATACCGGTTCCTCAAAAGCAACTACTAAAACTGTACTACTCTTTACTAAAACATTGAGTGGTTTACAAATGAATAGGATAATGGAAACATATATATATATATATATATTTACAAATACAGAAAAAACAGGAGCCACATTTAATTGTTCTACTTATTTTCGGCACCAGGACCGTGTTTGGTGTTTCACCCCAGTGGTCTGGTAATTTGGGTGCTACAGTGATGACACAGTACCACTATACTAGTAAAATGTATCTTGGACTGTACGACGGGGACCAAATTACTCTGTCATTAGTTTTTAGCAGGTGTCAAACATGTCATCTCACCTGCAGGAAGGAAGAACGGGGGCTTCTTTCATTTCTAAACATGAGGCCCCACCTAGTGTCTTGCAAGTGTGTTTAGCCTGCTGCATCCCATAGCTGTGCACCTACATGCAAAGTGAGGGCAGAATAATATCCTTACTTTTGGAGTAATGACCACAAATTGTACAAATACTTTTACCAGCTTTACAAGTTACTTCCTGTCACCTCCTTTTCTTGTTTCATGGACTTCGAGGTTATTAGATAGGAAAGAAACGTTTAACAAATACAGCACATAATAACTTTAAATAGATTTTAGACAATGTTAGTCATCAAACACGTGTGCGGGGTTAGTGCTGTGCAATAAGTCAGATATTATTTTAAACTTCGTGAGTTAAGCTCAGTGTGTATTTTAAGAAGGATGTGAGTTTCTTGTGTAACAGATCACTGTATCACGCTGACAGTGCCTTCCCAGAAGGAACAAAGGTCATTCGCTGTAAGGATGAATAGTCTTTCTGTGTTTCCCTTTGAATAAACGCTCGATTCAGGAGTGAACTCTGGTTAGATTGGACACCATTGAATTATATAAATATGTATTCAGATCCCAGAGGATAAGACTGTCCGAGAGTGAGTGAAAAAAATTCAATCATCAAATCAAAAATGTCATCTCTGACTTGCTCTTGTGTCGCTGCAGCACAGACTGTGACAAGATGTGACTCCTCACTTACTGAAAAAGTATTTCAGTACAGACATGAATAGGCCAACCAGAACAAATTAGCCCTCTCAGTTGGATTGTTCTGAGTTGATCCATGTCAAATTAGGCCCATTTCTCCTTCTGCCAATCATTAGGAGCATTCGTTATAAGACAAGGTAATCTACCAGCTGTAGCCTTTTCTGTCTGCGCTGCTTTGATCCTCCTGTAATGGATTCTATAATTGTATTCTTTTGTCCATAATGAGAGTACATTGTTCCCAAAATTTCCCATTTAGGAGGATGGTTTGTGATAAGACAGGTCTGCTATAGCATCGACCAAATGCCTCTGTTTGAAGTGACTGTTACCATTTTCTTGTTGGAAAGCCAATCAGACAAAAGAGATGCAAAGCGATCGGATTGTTGCACAACAAACGGAAAGAGATGCAAAGTGAACGCAAAGAGACCCAAAGCTACCACTAGAGATGCAAATCAACTGCAAAGACACAAAAGAGCTACTGTATTTTACTTGTATTGTGTCTCTTTCAGTCTTGCTATGTGGGGGGGGGGGCTTCCACACAAAGCAAATGTAGCTTTTCTGCATCTGATGGCAGTGCAGGGAGCATTTCAAGGAGACGTTCAAGGCACTCGAACTTGTTAGTGTGCTGCTCCAGTCTCCGTGAGCCTTACATCAGTCAAAGCAAACGTAATTGCTTCAAAAGTGGGCTTCAGCAGCTGTTGTGATGACAGTGCTGCACATCAGCAGCAAGTCACAGGGAATAAGCATTAACTCTGGACCCGCTGCATGAATCGCAGCTGCACGACGTGAGACGAAGGAGAGGGAAAGTTGTCCTCGGTAGTTATTGAGGTGCCATCCATCCCAATTTGCGGCATTTAGAATCTCTCCGTTTGCGCAAACAAAGTGCACAAAGTGTTTTGGTTTGTCATTAGGCTCCAATAACAGAAACCCGCCTCCCCGTTTCTCCGTCCCACATGCCAACGCCTGACACATTTCCTCAGGTGAAACTTTGGTGTGTCACACTCCTCTCCTTAAAGGTCCTGCTGTTTCAGTCAGTCGCCATAGTAACAGGATGTCGGTAAGGCAAACGCTACCTTGTCAGAAGAGAGACGTCACATTTACAGCCGTGGATGGTGACAGGGTTCGTGCTTTCCGATGTGTTGCCACGCATACATGTTGCACTAATTCACTCTCCGGTGTTGAGGAGAGTTCCAATATTTATTATGGTGCTGCCTCTGCAGACCTCCCTGCTGTATTTTTTTATTTTTAATCTTTCTGAAGATTGAAATAAGTGGATAAGTGAAAACTTTAACCTCATGGTGGCGCCTGAGGTAAGACCAGAGGATCACCAAATGCATCAGGATTCATTGTCTGGGGACCGTGAATGTCTGTGCAAATCTTTATGCCAATTCATCCAATAATGTTGAGATATTACAGTCTGGACCAATCGACCGACTGACTCTAGAGCTACAGTACTAGCATGACTAAACATGTTATTTCCATTTGAGACTGTCCTCCCCCAAAATACGTCTGTATAGGTCGTCTGTCAAGCCATTTATTATGACCCATATTTATGTTTGTATGTTTGTTATGTACGCCGACTTCTAGTGTCCGTATTAATTATGACAGGAGAAAAGGTGGCAGCGAGAGAGTATGAAGAGCGACAAACGCTGTTTAACCTGAGTATGTAAGTTAAGTTACAAAGGTCTGGTGTGTATATGCCGTTTTGGGAGTCATTGGCAAATGGCCTATACTGCTGTTTGTGTTGGAGTACTTGTTCCATTTATACAGTTTATTCACATCTTGATCACAATTTCCTCTTTCTCGTTCCATCCTCGCAGCTGCCAAAATGCCAAAACATCAGCAACAACATGTCAGTTTCTGTAGCGCTGCGTCACGATATTTATTTCAGCCGATGAGATTATCTAACAGAACAGCTCCTCCTCCTCCTCTTAGAAATGTTTTTAGGTAATAAAAGTGCTCAGTCATTCAGTGCTCAAGGTTGGATGACAAAAGTGTCAAAAAAAATTAAATGAATGATGGTGCATTTGTCACGGTGACAAACACACCCACCACCAACAGCCGCGTGACGACCGCCTGGCTTTGATTCGTAAGACTGACGACTTAAACCTTGAAGTCGGCGTCGTTTAGCAGAAGGTGAGATTCATTGACTGGGGATCTCAAAGCACTTAGACAGAAATAAACTTCACAATCACTATTCAGCTTCTGCCCTGTTAGAGGTTATTAAGCACTAATTTCCAGCGGGGACTGTTGAATGCCCCAAAACACCTCGTCAATTATGAAGAGTGAATCACTGTAGCTTCGGAGGTAGAAGACAATGTCGGCATCATCAGGGATGTTTCAAAACCAAATGACGGCCGTTGAGCTTATATTCAGTGTAGGTGGCAGAGTGCCTGTGCTGCTCTAAAATGTGAATCACCTTGCCCTCGGTTAAACACAACGCATATTATTGTTTTTTTTAAATGTACTCATGCAGGATATTTTCTCAACCCAACGAGGAGGCTGCGGTCCTTTCATTTGAGTTGATGAATGATGAGAGAAATGTCTCTCTTTTTTGGGGTCTTTGAACAGCGACATTTTAAGATCGATTTTAAGATCCTTTGCACAGTTTGACAAACAATGCATGAAACCTGAATCTAAACCCGAGTCCTCCGTTGATTTTACACATTCAAGTCTGGTTACTAGTCACGGGCAGCATCACTCAGCCAGAAAAAACTGTTTAACAGTTTAGAATAAAGTCTTTACAGGAGCTCTACAGGAGCTTCTAGAGTCTGAGGACATAACCCTGATGCCCTCAGTTATCTCAGTTTTGGTTTGGAGACTACAAACAAAGACACTATCGAGTTGCATTATGGCAAATAAAGGATCCAGCATTTCTGACCCATACTAGGGATTAAAGGTCAGAACATCTCAGCCTCAGCTGCATTGATTTTAACCATTCTTTTTTAAAATATGTCTCTCACAAGTCCCACGAACTCATAAAGTTCTGCACATTGTTGACAGGAAACACAAATTGTTTTGCTTATTAACGTCTTATTTTTAGCATTCACATCTGGGAGAGACATCTACCTCTGTATATTACTTTTGCATTCGAGTGTGGACGTGACCATGAGCTAAAATTCGTCTGGTGTTTTAGTAATGAGTCGATCAAGTCGTGACAACCAGCAGCAGGATGGCAGGAGCAGAAAAGGAGGACTGACAGTTTAGGTCAAAAAGAAGATGATGCAATCCCCTCATGGTGCTGTGGGAATAAAAGAGAGAAAGACACATAATCATCTCTGCATCAAAGGAAGAGCTCTGCTGTAAACACAGTCTTAAAACTGAACAAAATGGGTCGGCATCCGCTGAGAGTCTTTCACTGCTTCACCGCTGGCAGCAAATGAGAAAGCACTGCCATCTCTGAACAACACACGCAGCGAAATATTGTGGAGGTCATTTATAAAGCGACATACAAGCCAATTTACACAGGAACAGTTTATACTGTGCAAGTGTCACACCTTGTCAAGCCAAGTTAGTTCTTGTTTTATTTTGAAGGATTGTTCTGTTACATTCTATGCAATGATTTACTTCCTGTCTTTGTTCTTTTCCTGCAAGATTTGATCACATTCACCTGTTTCATTACTCACCTGTTCCTCATCAGCCTGTTTGTAGACATAACTCAGTCCTTCCTTTGTTTAGTTGCCAGGTTGTCTTTGTACTTACCTGTCAAGCTTTTTAGCATTTATCATTTTCACCATTGCCTTTTTTTTTTTTTTTATTGGACCTGTTTTTGCCTACTCCTTGTCTGGATCTCAGGTTGTGTACCAGTGATTTCTAAGTAAAACCTTTACCGGGAACTTTAGCATGTGTTTTCGGTGTGATCAATGCTCTCTGGTCTCTGCTTGGTCTTTACAGCAAGGAGAAATATTGCCGCTTCAAAACATGATGCAAGAGGGTTTCAATTATTTAAGAAGTCTAACTGTGATCGCTTGTTAATTTTTTAACACATGGAAATATTGATTAATGGGATCTATGGAGATGTGATCGCAAGGGACTGAGGACTGTAAACGTATTAAAAAATGTAGCGAAGCGCTCTGAATCAACTGATACACAAGAAACACAGATCTGGAGACGCAGGCCAAGATTCAATTAACTGATACAGAATTAATACTATACACTTGATCTTGCTTTTCTCTGCTGAACTCCATTTGTGTCTTTAACATTTGGATCCCATGTGAGATGCCAAAGAGCAAAAGAGTCTATCTGGAATGAACTGAAACTAAGAAGCAGCGCTGGAAAGGTGGCAGCCTGAAAGGAGAGCACTTATCTAATCGGAGTAGCAGCTGGCTCCTGTCAAAGCACATAAAAGGAGCATGGGAAACTACTTATATTTTACATTTAGAGACGTGAATGATAAGCACTCGGCATAAGCACTCAGCATAAGCAGCTGCCACACCTGAATTAGATACAGCTCTGATTTTTGTTACCAAGTTTTGAGAAGGTAGGAGCCGTGACGTCTAATTTATCCATCTCATTACTAATAGAACTAAAACTCAGACTCCTTTGTCATCTGATCAGCTGGCCAATTACTGTATGAAGTGTGTGAATGTCAGACTGTCGGTTTCGGAAAGTTACCAAAGTTGTCAGACACACGAAAAACATCCGAAGATGCAAAACTGCTCCACCAACATACATAGGGATACCACGTAACGACTGCAGGATGCAGCACTGTCTACACTGTATGAACTACAGATGGTATAACTCTTAGTGCACGTACTGTGTGATACACGTGTTTGCTGTTGACCAGCATCCATTACAAAGGACATCAAAGTGCTTTATCATGGACGTACACTGTTTGATTGATTTCCCTGTGGGTTTTGCAGTTACAGCTTGAGGGTGGAACCATCTGCTTTCTTAGTGATGTTTTTTTTAAAACTTGCACTAAGCACGGTGTTTGTATAATCAATCCAAATCACAAAGTCTGTCTGCAACAAAGATGAGTGTCCAATTCCCACTGAGACAATTTAGAGCGAGCAATTTGGCCAAATGAAATATCGGTGTGGGGTCTGGCCGGTTTCTTACCCACAGAGATAAATTAAAATTTGAACAGAACAGAAGCGGTTGGTAAACAATCACTAACATAATTACATTATTTCTGGGCATTAAAATTCACATTTCCAAACTGTGTCCTGGCAGATAAGGTAACAGTGGGCAATGGCATCTTTGAGATACACTATGCTGATGCCTGAGGGAGAGCTAGGCTGCATTTGCAGCCACATTAAATGCTTTCTTCTGGTTATTGTCATCCGTTGAATAGAGGGAGAAATCCATTAACTGTACAAGTGGAAAATGGCAGACAAACAAAATGTCCTTCAGTTCCAGTGTGTATTAAAAAACATCTTTCCTCTTGTCTACCAAAGGGTAGAAAATTCAAACCCCCAGCATTAAATTTTTCCATCCATTAGTCACTGAGTCTGTACTCAATGTGAATGAATGAATGTGAATAAAGTGTGTGTATATATATGTACATCCTTTTAAATACAAACTAATTCTCTGTCTACCAGTTTTGATGGATTGATCTACAGATCAGTAATGTTTTTGTTTTAAAGGAATAGTTAATAGTTAATATGAAGCTACAGCCAGCACTCAATTTAGCTTAGCTTAGCACAAAGATTGGAAACAGGGGGCAACAGCTAGCCTGGCTCTGTCCAAAGTAACAAAATCTCTAAAGCCCAACATGTTTTCTTGTTTGTTTAATCCATCCAAAACCTGAAGTGTGAATACATTGTCTTTGTGCTAAGCTAACCAGCTGCTGGATATACACTGCTCAAAAAAATTTAACATAATGTCCCAGAGGTGTTCTATTGGATTTAGGTCAGGCGAGCGTGGGGGTCAGTCAATGGTATCAATTCCTTCATTCTACAGGAACTGCCTGCATATTCTCGCCACATGAGGCCTGGTGTAGTCGTGCACCAGAAGGAACCCAGGTCCCACTGCACCAGCGTAGGGTCTGACAATGGGTCCATGGATTTCATCCCAAT
>JAVQJF010056678.1:0-11482 GCA_036023855.1 Gadopsis marmoratus
CCCCCGGATGAATTAGGGGCCGATTTAGCAGCACTACAAGGAAATTTTGCAGCTTTTCTATTCCCCAAAGGAAGTCACTTGGAGTGCCACAAAAAGGAATAAATCTGGTCAAAGAATAAGACAATAAATATAATGAGAAAAAAAAGATGTATATATATATATAAAGACAAAATATAAATTCTCTCTATTTTTCCCTTTTGGTTTTGCTATTCCCATATTGCTTTGCCCTTATAGTGCCAAGCTGTCAATCCCGTGGCTGTGGGCGGGTCCTCATGCTCAGGCTGAGTAATCAATTCATCCACACATGAATCCTGCTTTACCAGTTTCACACCATCTCTGTTCACACTAAGCCAACAGCTTACTTCTACAACTGTATGTGCAACTGTAAGCTTAAGGTAACATTTGTTTCTTACAGTTGAGGTGACAAGACCCTTCTTGCTATACCAGAGTTCATCAAGGTCACTGAGCCCACGTCTCAGGCCCTGTAGTGGTCTGGGTGTTTGTGTTTCATGTTGTACGTTGCATTCATCCTGTCTACGTCTGATGCTGTGTGTTGCCTTCAGTGCGCAGCTGCTTGGAGTCACTTCGTTATTGTCCTGTCTGTTTCGTTGATGGTAGATGAGCCTTCACCTGCCTCGGGTTTCCTCATTAGTGTCCTGTCCAGTTGTTCCTTGTCGAGTCATCGTTCGTGGATTTTGTGTCTGGTTGTGTCTTGGATTCGAAGCTAGTTTTGGATTATTGTGATATGCTCCGTGGAGGTTCTGAGTTTTGTACTCTCCTTTCTTCAGCCTTACCTGCCAGTAAGGGTTTTGTTATCTTTTATAAACTGATGATGTTTTCTGCATTTGGGTCCTTTTTCCTGCTGCAGCCATGCCCAAATACAAGTCTGTGACCCTGTGCCCAGGGGAGTGTCACGGCCTCTTGGACCTACAAATACAGTTATTTAATCGCACATTTTCTGCTGTTTAAGCACTATCTCTACCACTACGGGACCCACCTGCTGAACTGGCAGATGCTGGTTTAGGTGAAAAACGAATCCCTTTAAAAGGCATCACAGCACATAAAGATGTTGATTACAAATACAGCATATGATGACATAAGAGCAAGCAGCCAGTGCTTTCAACGATTTGCACACATTAATTTTAAAAACCATTACATGATCTGCTCTGAGGCTGGAACACAAACTTCCATGTTCTCATCCTGCCGTGCGCCATGTGCCAAATACCTTAACTGCATAAACCTAGTTAAATCATTGGCTAAGACTTGAAAGAATTCTGTTGAATTTAATTTAGAATTTATTCACAACAGACGTCATTGCAATGCACGTCATGTTAGGAGCGACAAATACATTGGACATTCATTTCAGTTTATATAACCCCACATCATTTCAAAGTTACCTCACAGCACTTGTTCACACAGAGCAGGTCCAGACCGACTCTTTATTACAGAGAGCCAACAATTCCACCATGAGCAGCACCAGGAGACAGTGGCAAGAACCAGAACCAGATCCAGGTTTCTGGGTGGGTGGTCATCTACCAATGGGGCTCTGGCTTCAGAACGTTCTGCTGTGTTGTACACGCCACAAGTATGCATGCAGTTACTCATTAATTTATCTCTATTGATGAGCAAATGTTGCATAATGATGCGATTTGAATATTCTGTAATTATGCAGCAACTTCTGGATTGCATCATTTGGCCAGGAGAGTCCCAAAAGTGATGACAAGGATGAGGATACAAGTTTTCACATAGTTCTTATGTCTCTGCAGATTAGAGATTAATGATCTCCAAACGAAGCTTCATGAACCATTAGTTGTATCTGCAGTGAAAAATCTTTGTAAACAAAGTTGGATATTCTATTTTTCTTTTAATAAACATTGAATAGCATTGTAAATTAGCTAAATATCTCATTAAAATCAAAGGCTCAGTCAGTTGATTAATGAAGCAATCAATTCGGGAACTGATTAGTCAAAGTAATCCAAAATCTTACTTATCATTAAAGTGTGTCGGAAATTACACAAAGTCAAACACTGCATATGAAAATGTAGCAATGTTAAGGTCAAATCATGCAGTAAACCAAAATCCGCAGTATGAAATCATGCAGTATCAACATATAGTCACAGCTGAATGAATCAAAGCACATGCACAACAATGGAAAAAGTAAAAAGGCAAAATGGATGGAAACTTTTAAAAAAAGGAATGATCGATGAATAAACAAGGAAAGGAATAACATGGAGAATGCAAAAGCAATCATCAATATTCAGCTATGAAATACAGTAATGTGTCAGAATAAAGCAATCATTCGAAGGGCATGGCCAACAAAAGTAAACCAAAGACAAACCCTTTACTCGGATATATAACCAAATATGGTTTAAGCTTCTTATGTTGCATAACTCTCTGTAGATTGAAATATACATTTCTGAAGTTTGCATAAAGTTCCGCAGAGAGGAAGAAGATACACATGATAGTTCTCTGCTGACCAGAAGTCATCCACCCCCTCTTCTCCTAATTAACTGGGAGACCGTCTTTGTCTGGAAACAGCCACTGCAAAAAAGCACATTAACCAGAGAACTGAATGTTCTTTTTTCAGCCGTTACAAAACTAACTTTAATTAGCTACAGTTGATCTAATCTGCTGCTGTCTGTAGTTTTAACCAGAAACAAAAAGCTTCCTTGGCATCAAAGCTTCACTCCGAATACAAAATGGAACTGGCTATTGGAACCGTCGCAATTTACGTCGGTGCATGAGGAACTGTCCACACAATAAAGTAGGAAATGTATCCCGTCAAAACCAGTGCTCTTAAAAACCCGAAAGAACTGTAACACATATAATTGAACATGTGACAATTGGGGGAAAATTTCTAGCTCTATGGGGAACAACGTGTCGGCCACGTAACGGCACTCAGTCCTCATTGGAAGGCTGAAATCACTGCCAGCTGCATCATCTTCTGCCATCTCCTCTTATCCAGGTCCATGTACTTGTCCTGCTCCCTGAAAAGAACCCTGAATCACGTTTACATATGCGGCCCCAACCCATCCTGTGGCTCTCGGCCTGCATTGCCCATGGCGCCCCCTACCAGGCCTGTCAGCCCTCACGTTTGTTTTTCCTGGGATTCTCACATTTTTCCTTCTATCCTGCCGTCCTACCATTTACATAACACAGCAGCACAGCAACAGTAGCAGTAATGGTATTAATGTTAACATTAATAAAAATACTAGCAGCAATATAATAGCAATACTAATAACTGCAATAACAATAATAGCAGCAGAAACATGGGGGCAGCAGGTGGCTGCAAGACTCTTCAGCTCCGGAGGCAGAAATACCTGCAGAAAGCAACATGTCTTATCACATTTAAAACTAATAACCGTACAAGATCCAGTAACAACTTAGGGCACAGACCTCAGACATCCCTTATATATGCACTAATGTTGGCAGGACTGGTTTCAGATATTATGGACCTTTTTAAATGGAATGATCTGCAATCTGCAGTCCTACATTCCCCTTGGTGATTTTAAACACCTGATGTTTTTTATGACTCTTATTACTGTTTTGATCCATTCAGTACTTTATTCATTAGTTGTGTTTTCTGATTTTGTTAGTGTGAATGTTTTTCAAACTCAACAAGACGGGTTGATTTCCCCAACAATTATCATTTCAGAATTCAGGTTTAGAAGCAACTCTTCAGGAGGCTTAAAATAAGACTCCAGCTGTAGGATCATTTAAAATGAGTACAGCATACGCAAGAAACTAAAGTCTTAAAGATATATTAGTCTGCATCTAAAAAATAGCAATTTGTGAGAAAAGTATTTAGAGAATCAATATTCTGAATTAGGAAGCTCTGTCATTTTCATTGGATGCTAATAATTACGGCTATGCTATTCAGTGTACCTCTTATAAAATCTACATAGGAGGAACTGGAAATTGTCTGCCATCTACACAAAGGCACAATCTGCAGTTCTGTCTAAAGCCCAAATGAGACCAAAGATTTGCAACGAGATGAGTTGAAACTACTTGCAAAGCGATGGGTCTGCAACATTCTCAAACCTGCCAGTTTACACCAATGCAACTAGATGACATGGCATATCGTTTCCATAGCAACGACTCTCTGTTCTTCCGGTTTTTCAGGCTTGTTTTGTAGCTGGATATAATTGGTAGGTTCTTCAAACACGATTGAGGATAGTGAGTGTGAGTTACTTGCTACAGTTGCATTTCTAGTGTTGATGAAACAGTGAAAGCATTAAAAAATGATCAGGACGAGATGACCGGCTGACTTTGCCACAAGCTGATTGGCTGTTGAAACAGGTGACGTGCCATACGTTCTAAAAGCAGCCATACGTTCTAAAAACCAGCCGCTGGTGATTTGACAAGCCGGGTCACAGGCGACACCATCTGCCGGCTCGAGTCGAGCTGAGACGGGCCAGTTCACACCACCGCAACCTTTCCTGAAACGTCCTAAAACTGTTTTATCTCGTCGCAAATCTTTGGTCTGAACTGGCCTTAAGGAGCAGTATGAACGGTCTTGTTTACACCAGAGTGGCACAAAATGGAGCAGAACTCAACGACAAAGCAAAGAGAAATAGACATGGTGCAAACCATGGACCCTTTAGGTCTGAATGAAAAGCTTTCAAATTCAGTTCTTCCCATGCTGGAGTTGTTAGTGTCGTGTGTTTTCCTCCCTTTATTTAGATTATTTATTTGAGTATTTCTTGCTTGTCACATTCTTGATATTTGATAATAAAATGTATTGATCTTTTTTAAAACACAATTGAAGTTGGGACATTTGAATGTAATCTTGAGCAGCCATATCACTGCATTACATCCATTGGATACGGTTACGAAGTATTTTCATAAAGGTTCTTGGAATATTTATCTATGAAATCTATATTATTATATGCAGGGATGTAGCTGACCATTACAATGTATTTAAGTACCAAGAGAAAATAAAATCTCGGACATTTTCAGAAAAGCTTGTATCTGTGTCCTTCCCTGTTTAAAAGTGAAAGAAAAAGATTTAAAAAAAGTTTTTTAATCAAACAGGCATGAAGAAAGGAGTCAGATGGTGTGCCCTCCACTGCTTCCCAGGCATCATCGCAATAATTAACAGTAGTTTTATCTAAATCTTATTTAGGCTGTTCCTGGTCTAATCTGAAGGAGGCATAACAGCACAGCTTTTGCCAGATGGTTCAGGACACAGACCCAGACTCTCAGTACTTTGTTTCTATTACTACCACACTCCAGAAGCTCCAGAGGTGCTTTCCTGGCAGCCTGCTGCAGCACTGGAACAAGGCCTTGGAGACTCCAGGACCCAGACCAATTCATCAAACACTCTTCTCCACATGTCTCCAGTGTTGAGGACTGACTGAGTCTGTCGTCACAGCAGCTCCTAACAACCCTTCTCTCCAACTCTCCCCGTGCAAAAGGGACACTCTCTGGAAATAACTCAACGCCCTCACAGGACTTTATTACCTACTGGCTGACACACAGAGAGCCGGCAGGATGATCAGAGACCAGGGTGCAGAGGCAGAGTCAGACTTTTTGGGTTTGTTAAGGATGACGTGGTCTCATCGGATTACAGTGGTCTTCATTAGGGGTTTACAGCCCTGTTTGTCAGCTAAAGCCTTAATGAACAGACAATAAGGAGCTAATGATAAACTCAAGATGGAACTTTATATATCTGTAGGATAGTAGTTTGTCACAGGATTCAGGGATAAAATACATCTAAAAGTGAATATAAAGTAATTAAAAACAAAAACACGTGCATTTATTGATTTGCACATAGATTTCCATACAATTTAATGCATAGATCTGCATTGTATGTTCGTACTCCTGCCTCTATATTTCACTGTGTCTTTGTCAGATTTATTGGTTTGACACTGGGCCTCCCTCATGCCTTTTTCTCACCCTTTCACTAACTGTGTTTAGTAGTAATCGACGTTTCATGGACTGCTTCCCATTCCCGTAGTTGTGTTCTGTCTGTCCGTCCGTCCGTCCGTCTCTCCCTCTGAGTGCATGCTGGGAGTGTGAGCTGGCTGTGAGAGCATCTCGTGGGGGTGACTGTATGTCGATCGTTTTTTCTGTCTATATTTTTGGTGGTGTATTAATCTTTTGTGGTTTGGGGGGGTTTTGTGGCTCAGCCAGCGTGTGCTGGTTGGCATCTTGTGGGTCAGCATGGAGTTCACCAAACTAACACGGAAACATGGTGTTAAGATCTCCACTTGTTCTCCGTGCTCGGTAGAAGTGCTGTTTGGCGGTGGGGAAGATTGTTGACTGTAGCAGCGTGATATCTGAGTTTGTGACGTTGAAAAGGCAAACAAAGTAGTTGAGATTGATTCACGATACATTTCTTGCCTCTGACTACGCCAGCTAAAAGGGTGACGATATCTAACATACCACCCTTCATCAGCGATGATCAGCTGATTAGAGAGCTGTGCAGATTTGGGAAGATAGTGTCCCCCGATCAGGAAACTGTTGCCGCTTCTGCGGCACGTTGTGTCTCATAGACGACAAGTGAGCATGATTCTGAATAAGAAGGATGAAGACTTCTGGAATCTGGTTTTCAAGGTGCACGCTGATGATTTTGACGATGTGGTTTTTGTGACATCTGAAACGTCCAGGTGCCTCGGTTGTGCGAATGAGGGCCATGTAGTGAAGGCTTGTTCTACCAGACCTGCTGCTGCTGGAGGAGCAGAGACTGGAGGACAGACGCAGAGTCCAGCTGGAGGCCCGTCTCACTGCTCTGTACCGTCTACAAGATTCTGTCCCAGGTCCTGGCCAGTCGACTCAGGGAGTTGATGGCTTCTGTCATTCGCATTGATCAGATTCCCTGTGTGTCTGGCAGACCCATAAGTGACAATGGCATTTTAATTCGGGATGTTTTGTAGGTTTCTAGTTCATTGACTGTAGACACTGGTTTGATTTCTATAGACCAGGAAAAGGCTTTTGATCGGGTTGAACACCAGCACCTGTGGCAGACTATAGCTGCCTGTGGGTTGGGCCCTGATTTCGCCGATGATGTCATTGTCATGGTCAACAAGCAGAGAGATCTGTTAGTGGACACTGTTAATCAGTTTGGGTTGATATCTTGGAGGCTGTCGTGGTGGGGGAGAGGCTGAGGGGTCGGCTTAGTGTACCTGGAGGTCTCGAGTGGGGAAAAAAGGGCTGAAGTATTTAGGAGTCTTCTTAGGTAAAGAACAGTTCTTAGAGAGAAACTGGGACAAAGTGTTAGAAAAGGTCAAAGGGCATCTTAACAAGTGGAAATAGCTTTTACCAAAGATGTCTTACAGAGGGCGGGATATGGTCATTAATAATCTGGTTTCCTCTGCTCCGGGGCACCGGCTGACCTGTGCCGTCTCACATCCAGAGAGTGACAGTGGACTTTTTATGGGATAGGGTGCACTGGGTTCCTCAGACTGTCCTCTTTCTGCCTAAAGAGGAAGGTGGACAAGGGCTGGTCCATCTGGCCAGTAGAGGTGATGCTTTCCACCTCCTGTTTGTGCAGAGGCTTCTCCCTGGGCCCACAGACCTGGTGTCGAGACCTTTGTCCTGCTGTATTCTGCAGAGGGTCGTTGAACTGGGACTGAGCTTGTCTCTGTGTATAAAGTCGAGCTGTTTATCCCTGCCAGCTTTTGAATGGCAGTTTAACAGTGTGGACTCTGCTGAGGTAGCAGAGACAGGAGAGGACGGACTCTCTGTATTGGCTGCTGAAGTAGCCGGTGTTGTTCAGAGGGCGTTTGGACACTCCTGTCTGGGCTGGACCCACTCTGTCCAAGCTGTTCCTCACTGTAAAGGTCTGTGCACTTCGGCAGGTGGTGGAGCTAACTGGGCCTCAGTTGAATGATCCTGCAGGTCTGGCTGCTCGCCTGGGAGTCAGGTCCACACGTATAATAAACCATTTACTGGAACATTAGAAGCAGCAGCTGTCAGGATATGAACTATTCTTAAACTGGTGGACTGCTGGTTCCACATACCACTGATCCTTATCCTGCCATCAGGCTGCTTCCTGATCTTAAAAACTGCTCTGGGCCTTTACTTGAGTGTGAAGGTGCATCTTTTTCCGGCACCTCAGGAAAAACTCTGTACCCGTTGATGGTAAAGACTCTGAACCAGAGGACACTGAGTGGACGCACAGACTCCCCGTGGAGGACTCATCTGGAATTAAAGTGTACCTTCAGAGCAGCCTGGACGTCTCTGTACAAACCTCCTCTGAGATAGAAACATGCAGACTTGCAGTGAGTCCTGCATGGCTTTGTAGCAGTGAACGCTTATCTCTGTGATCAATGTCTCTGTGGAAGACAAATGTCCTTTCTGTGGTCAGAGGGAGACTGTTCCACAGGTTTTTCTGTGCTTTTGAAGAATGTTTCACTGAGCAGGTTTTAATTTGTGGTTTTAAATACACTCGTCAGAAAAAGCACAAAAGTCAGCTTTTAAACTTCCAGACAGCGAAGAGGTGGTGTACGTGAGCAGGGGGAAGAAGGTGGAACAATCTGTCCACGATGATGTGAAACTTCTTTTTGTGAACATGTTGAAGTCCAGACTGCTGCTGGAGTTCAGTTTCTGCAGAGCGACTCGGGACGTGGATGGTTTCCAGACAGGGGTGGGGGGGGGTTCAGTGTTCTGTATTCACTCCAGGAAGTCAGCTGATGTGAATCTCTTCAAAGATTTAACATGTTTTTAATAAAAAGGCCTGCCTGCCTGCTTTAAATAAAACTGAATTCATGGGAGAGTTTAATGTTTTAGGCATTTAGATATGAAGGTGGTTATAGTTTATAATGATGTGACCATTTATAGATGCTTTTTCCTATGCTTCTACTGGTAATAAAACATTTGTTGGGGATCAAATTCTACATATTCAATAAATATACTCTAAGTTAATTTATTGTGTTTTAGATGTCCAAGCAGTAGCTGTAGCTCTCAATAATGTCTCATCAGTATCCTCAGTAAAGCTACTATGTGGATGTTGGGAGGTTTTTCCAACTATTGATTTATCCTGAAAATATGGACACATCTCTCACTTTGGTTATAAGGGCCACAAGGCTCACAGCCCCGGTACCCCATGCTCCTGCAGAACCCTCCACAAGCCTCCCCCCAAGCCCACAAAGCACACGTAGACTTGTCCTGTCTAAATAAAATGGGTAAAATGGGTGGATTTTTCCAAGATCAGGAATTAACTTTGAATTTCAAATAGCAGCGTATTGTTAATAAATTATATACATTGCACTATCAAATGAAATTTCTAGAAAATAAATTGCAATCAAGGAAATATTCATTTTCACATTCTGTTTTATACCTAAAGTTAATTGTCAATCCAAAGAGTATTTTGATTCAATCTCTTGAGATCATGAATCAAATCACATCAAAACATAAGACTTGAAGGATAGATAAGAAACATTTTTCTCTCTAACTCAGGAACTCAAAGCACACGTCTCACCTCAAGCTTCTACTGTATTACTGAACAACAGAAACCAGCAAAGGTAGATCCTAGATTAGAATGAAATGCAGTCCTTGACTCAGTAGGGCAACTTGTATATCCTGGGGTTCACTTCCTTTGTTACAGTAGCTGACCGTGGGTCAGAACCACTGTGGTAACGTTGCGTGGTTGTGACCACAGCTCTGTGAGGTTATGTGGATACATCTATGTTGTTGCTGAGCTGCACTTTTTGAGGATGTTCAAATGCAGTCGACTGCTGGATTAACATTTCATTCTCGGTACAGTAGGTTTCTTAAAATAGAAACAAACAGACAGCCCATGCTTCAATTGGGGCCGCAGCATTCTACTACTGGCATTAAAAACCACTCTAAATATTATAATTTCACTTTTCCAGAGGTAATACAGACTCAAGTCATCAGCATTCATTTTATGACTTGGGTTGAGCTCTCACTGATTGTTTTTTTCCCCTCCATCATCTGGAGTGGGGGCTGTGGACCCGGGGCGTCGGGGGCAACTCTGGAGGCAAATGAAAAATCAAATGGTAATTAAGTGTGAGATGGAGGTAGCGTGGGCCTGTCGGGTGGGAGAAACTGAGGAAAAGAAAGGCATCAGAGTCTGAAAGGCCCGGCCCGGCACTGCGGGAACTCTGGAGGTACAGTGGAGCCTTTGTTCCACTGGTGACAGATCTCAATAAGGCCTGGCTAATTTATTTCAAGACTCTCATTACTCGCTCAGACCCTTGCAGGTGTTGCTCCTATTAAAAATTAGAAGCTTTTAATCCTGCTGAGGATACTGCAAGCCTATCCAAAGTACAGAGGGACACTCAGCTGCTGAAGGAGTGGAAGTCTAACCCAAAAGGACAGATACGTGCAGTACCTACCTAATGATTCAGCCAAAACAAGCCCATATCAGAGAACACTAAGTCAGGAAATCAAAATTATGACTCTGTCATATAGTCATATAAGAACAGGGTTTTCAGTGTTAAGTGAGCACTGTCACCTAGAAATTACATACTATCTTGTTATACACTGCCACCTGCATTGTTTTATAGACATAAAAAGAAATGTTGTCAATTTAAGTATTAAGTATTGCACCCATTAGTAAAATAAGTATGTATTCCTTTTGTTTTCCCCACAATATTTGATCTTGCAATACAATATACACCCACAGCAACTAAACCCAGCAGTTGGTTAAGGTAAGGTAAATATTGGGGTCCGGGGTTAATAACAGCCGCACTCCGTTTGGTCATGCTTCTTGTTTCGCAGTGGTAAGGAGAGGCACCCCAATTAAATGGAGTTCTAAAGGCATATGAAGGGGGAGAGTATGGCGTTCACTCTCTGCCAAACAGCAGCAGGCGGTCGAGGTGGTTTAGTAATGTCATCTTTTCGCAGCTTTAAGGGTTTACAGAGACACTCACGGTACCTTTTTATATTTAAATTCATGCCACTACAAGTCATGCGAAATATGTATTAGTATATGATGAATTCTGAATTACTTAACTTACTTTAATTTTGTCAGCATAAGCGGCATGTGGTGAAAAATGCTGCTGGAGACCATGTAATATGGTCAAAGCTCCAGAGAAAGTAAGTAACTGGACCGTGATTGTTTTAACAACTAGCCTCTGTGTGCCCTATTTCACCATAGGGCCTGGTATCTGATGTAATACTGCAAGGTGTATTAAACTATGTTTAGCTGGGCAAAGCCGGGTAAACCAGACAGCACCTGATAATAACGAACTGTTTGCTTGAAATATGTACAGCATCATCTGACCTACTGAACAGTATAGACAGTGGAACACACACACACACACACACACTCTCCTGGACAGTCTGAGGTGCAACCTGGCGGCGTCAGATGGACCGAAACATAATGTCCAAGAGGTTTTATTGGATTTAGGTCAGGCGAGCGTTGGGGGGGCCAGTCAATGGTATCAGTTCCTTCATCCTCCAGGAGCTGCCTGCATACTCTCTCCACATGAGGCATCATTGTCCTGCACCAGGAGGAACCCAGGACCCACTGCACCAGCGTAGGGTCTGACAATGGGTCCAAGGATTTCAT
>JAVQJF010056682.1:0-35312 GCA_036023855.1 Gadopsis marmoratus
CCTTGGATTCTATGATTTTGTCTTTTGGATTGCCTGGTGGCTTTATGTTAATAAACCGGACTCATTCTACATCTGCAATTGGGTCCTCTTTCCTGCCTGCACAATGCCCTGGCGTGACAGAGGTGGCTGACACATTAAACAGCTGTTTTCCCTTCTCTAAATAAGGAAGTTATACTTAATTTTCCCTTATATTGAACAAACTGACTTTTATTCCTGTTGTTTAAAATATGTACTTACTTAATCAGCACATGCTGTATATTGGATATTACAGGATTCGGATCTTACCATAGCTACATAATGCAGCAGATTCATGCCTGGCTTGTTGGCTTTGGTGTCAGCCAGTTTGAGCAGAGATGAAATTCTGAAACCAGCGGCATTCCCTGCATATCCACCCTGAGAAGCCACATACAAGGTCAGAATAACACACAAACACACACACACACACACACACACACACCACAACAACTTTAAACAAACAGTGATACAAAACCCAGGTGCACAGTCAGAGTGACGCCCCTAGCGAATGGTGCATTGTGTACAGATAAAAAAGGGCTGATTCTGTTTTGTCCAGCTGAAGAAAAGAATAAAAGAATAAAAAAAGAAGCACTCACAGCATTCATATAGTTCCCTGCTTTCAGCACCAAACGAAGGATGGAGTGTAATTCAGGACAGCTCAGCAGTTCTAGGAGAGGCAAAAGACAGATTCAATATTGTGCCTCAAGGTTGAGGAATAATGTGCATGAATGTGCATGCAGCTGACATCAAGGCCTTGAAATGAGTCAGCAACTTTGTTTTGAAGAAGTGACACTCACGCTAACTGATGAACTAAACTTGTATCCAAAAACTGATGGCAAACTTCTCCTAAATCTGTCATTCTGAATGCTAGCCAGGTTTTTGCATTTGTATTATGGGTCAAAACTTTACATCTTTAGACTCATCCTAACTCAACAAAGACCTCGATCTCTATAGTGGTGGAGTACACAGCTCCCTGCTGTTGACTTTACCTCTGGCCGCCTCCCTCAGACATCTGGCTGCCACACACAGAGAGGTCACAGCAGGGTCAAACTCTTGTTGCAGGATCATGGCATCCAGACGAAGCCGAAAACTAATGGAAGAGGAAAGAGAGGGATGGATGAATGGGCCGGGGTGAGTGATGAGGGAGACGAGACGGCACTCCTGAGCAATCTTCACTCAAACAAGCACACATCATCACAAAGGGATGCAGTGACATACAAATAAACAGGAAAAAGAGTTAAAAAAACCCAAGAAAGAATCATTAGGAAAGTACTGGAGATATTTCTTGGTAATTCTATCTAATCTAGGGTTTAGGGTGTACCTGGGCACTTCCACCAACAGCAGCATGAAAAGATCAGGCTCTCCAAGCCAGCTCCGCTCCCCGCTGAACCTCCTCAGGCGAGACTCCTGAGAGAGAACAGATGTTAAGTAAAATCTGGAAAGCAGCTTCAGTTGAACTCCCCTCCCCCCCCACAATCTGGAATACTAAAGTCAATTCCAATATCTTTCAGCGTGGCCCTTCTCCGGAAACAGACCACATCATAAGACATGGCGTAATGGCAAACGTTTGATCATCCTAACCAGAGCCAGATGATGAGTAAGAGAAGAGGGAGCGAAGGGGGGTGGGGGGGGGGGGTCACTGTTGTATTTGTACGGCAACAAAAAGGCACTTTACCTCATCGTTGTCAGGCAGCAATTTGCAGAGTTCTGCGAGCTTCTCTGCTCCGTAACGGTCCCCGGCGCCCTGCCTAATATCCTCAACTATCTCCTTAGCAGGCCTGCAGGAAAATGACAACACATTTTTGGTATGACATCATTGTTAAGACGCAGTGGGGTTTTCAGCCTGAGAAAAGGCATGACACCCCCCTGGGAAAACCTGTGTTGTGAGCAGTATCAGCTCTCTGTTTTGCCTTGATCATACAATATTTAGGCTTATCCCATTCTTATCAGTCGACGTGTTGGGGAGAGAGGGTTGGTTGACGCCACAGGCTGGCGGCACAAAGTGGCATATCCACTGGGCAAATAAAAGGCAGACATGCAGAGAACATGTCTGAAAGGCCTTTTAGGATGTCAAGGTGAAAGTGCAGAAACTGAGCTGACTGACTGTTTGACCTCTGACTTACTTCCTCCGAGTGACACATCTGTCCTCTATTCCAGCAGTTTTCCACGATCCCTTCCTCCCTCATCATTATGTGCAATCGACAGTGTGTGGCTTTCATTTTTTTTTTAAAAACATACTCTCCTCGTTCATAGCTCAACATTTACATCCATATTTAATTATTTTACACCAACAGGTCTGGGTCTACCTAAGAACACATATAAGGTAGACTGAGAATTCATTATTTTCATTAACTTTCAAAAGAGAAACACGCTTTAACACTTTGATTGTGTGTTGTGTTATTTGCCCCAACTAGCTCTATATAAAATATCTAGAACAAAATGCAGAGTGAAAACAGCCTATAAATAGAACTATCCCATAACAAAAAGACATTGAAGTGACTAATCAGACACTGATGTCTGACAATACAAAACCTTATTTTGTTTAAACTACACCCACAATTCAACAGAAGCTCTGTCTGTTGTCAGTCGAGGGCAAATAAGCTCCCAACAAGACAAATGTTTGTGTACACAAGAGGCTGGTTTAGCATAAGGGCTTTCCCTACAAGTCTTGACAAATCGAGTTTAGAAAAGAACCACAACTGAGTCTCCGTGAACATTTCATGCACACGTGGAGGCATGACAATACAGCAACTCTGCGCTTCTTTTCCATGTTTTCGTACCATTATTTCTGCCTTCAAATGCCGCATGTGTAAACCGTATGTAAGTGTGCTTTAACGGTTATTACACAGCCCTGTTCATTACAAGAGGAGCAGCTTTGTTGAGCCAGGCAACAATGCTACACTTTGGGAGGGGGGGCTGATGAATATGACAAGCCACCAGTGGGGTCTCTCTCTGTAGGGGGTAGATTTTACATCAGACACTCTTTAAGGGCATCAGCAGGTGTCAACTACCCACCACCCTCTTTAAAGACCACCAGTCCAGCCGCTCAGGCCGCACGCTCCCCTGCACCTGTCCCCTGGGCCTGCAATAAACCTGTGTCCCCACCCCCAACATTGATATATGGCCACACAGTCCAGTTCAACTCATGTGAAGTACTGATCCCCTGGACACACTTCTGTTTCCTGCTCTTAAAATTACTTTCAGTTTTGATTGATGGTGACCTCCAGCAAATGTAGACAAAAAGACTCAAAGCTGAACCTGTGCAAGTGTACCACATTGATAGGAATAGGGCTGTAACTTACAACTACTTTCATTGATTAGTCTGCTGATTGCTATGGTGATGAATCAATTGTCTATGGAATGTCAAAAAATTGAAAAAAGATTATTCATCCATTACAATTACTCGAAGCCCAATGTGACGCCTTCAAATGTCCAACCAACAGCCCAAACCCAAAGATACTCAATTGACAATTACAAGAAAATAAAACAGCATATCTTCACATTTGAGAAGCTGGATCCTGCAAATTTTGGCATTTTTGCTGAAATTACTAAAACAATTGATCAATTATATCAATATATAGTTTGCAACTACTTTTCTGTTGATCCACTAATAGTTTCAGCTCTAGTTAGGAATAAAGAAGCTTACATCTTGAACTGGCGCAGAAATATTCCAATGTTCATACTGCGTTTGGAGTCCAACAGGGAGATCTGTAAAGAGGCAAAGGGCACAATTAAGGGGGAAGCAAAGTGCCAGGAATCTCAATACCTTTATACGTGGCTGAAAAATCTCACTGCCGTCCGCATGATCTGACCTCTTCCGAGTTGTCCTGGGGGGATCTGCAGCGCAGCAGAGAAGACCGCCGTCTCAGGGTGCTGGTTCTGTCCTGAGGCTTACTGTCCTTCTGACTAAACAGCTCATCCAGGGAATGGAGGTCTATGGGGAACTCGTCCTCGCCCGGGACTGCCCCGCTCCACACGCTCTTCCTCCCCTCCACCTTCTCTTTGGGGATACGCTCCCAGTTCAGCTTCCTTAGCCGACTGCGACGGGTACTTTCCGCCCGGCTAAAGGGCGAGGGGCAGGAGGGCGCAGGTGGAGGTGGGGGTGGAGGAGGTGGAGGTGGTGGCGGTGCCAGGGAAGGCGGCGGAGGGGCATCCAGCACGGGACGCGAATCCATGGCTGTCACTTCCCCAGCGTCAGGGGCAGGCTGTGTTCCATGAAAGGCACGGGACTCCTTGATGGCCACAGTCAGGTTGATGAGCATAGAGGCTGTCTGGGGTTAAGAGGGAGGGGCGACGGCTGGCGGACGGTCTCTGCTCAGTCACTCACTGACGTCTTTTCCAGTTTCCCAGTGAGCTCTGGTTCAAAGGTCCATCCAGCCTATGAAACAAGACAACAACAAAAAAAAAAAAAAAATCTTATCTCGGAAATGATTGAGCACAGAAAAAGACACAGAAAGGGGAAATCGGTGTTATCCAGAGTTTTGCAACAGCAAGCCGCCCAGGCAGCTCCAGCTGAGGCCGATGACCTCACCTGCGCCTGTCTGACAGTCACTTCTTCTTCATTGACCGGGGCTAACGTGTAGCTGGATGAAAAATGTAACGCCTGCTTCAACGTTCAGTGGACGTTCACGGCATTTGGGGGGAAGTACCAGCTGAGCAAGATGTGTAGGCTGTTTGAACAGCTTGTCCCATCCTGTTCAGTTTCACCTCACTGCACGCACACACACCTCCACCATGCATCCTCTCCCTTCTAATTAGCATATATATAGAGAGAGAGACACCACAGGCAAGGTGAGATACGCACTTAACCACCAAGCTGAGACATAGAGGGGTCTGCAACTTCAGAAATCCTGACTTTAAATATCCCTTCCCCGTTATGGGAGGTTAACATCTGAAAGCTGGTTGCACGCGCACCCAGCAGGTTTCCAGCAGGATTAGTAATGATGCAATTACAGTGACTCAGAGGTTCCAGGTGTCTGGTTCAAATGGGAACGTCTTTAATCGTGACATGACTTTCCATTTGGCCAGAAACGCAGCCGCTCGTCGTCCCTCGCGGCCTCAACACGAACCACAACTTTTTGGGAAACCTGTCAGGGATGCGCTCGGTTGCCAAGCAGTTCCACAGGATTCCGCACGAGCGCGCTGCAACAAACCCGCCGCCGGCGATCTCACCCTCCATCATTTGATGGGATCTGGATCTTGACAAGCGAACATTTGTTACGGGGAAACCAGGGCTATTGGTTAAATAGAAATACATTTAAAAAACCGCAAAGTCAACGTCAGCTATATTAACTAACTTTTTTAACTTTCACTTTCCGTGTTGACATTTAAATAAAATATATAAACCGGTGGTTTATCCCTGAAAATGTTGGGATTTCAATCAAAGCCTGGCGCAACGTTGTAGAAGCGATTCTCTGGTCAACCCTCTCAAGTTAGTTCACTTACCTGCCGATGACGACGTCGCTTGTCCAGTGAGGTGACGTTGCCCCACAAACACCAACAGCAGCTGGAGGTTCCGTTTTATAGGACGCTTCCATTTGCTTTACGCTGCCATCCCAGCTGGACTGTTCGCTGGACCTTCTTTATCCCGGTGACTGGCGCCGCTCCTCCCGCTGCGGTCCCCTCGGCTTCCTCAACTTGCGGGGAAACTTCCACACACAGTTCAGCGGGAGCGCGCAGGCGCGCACCCGCACGTTGATATGCCTTATTGTATCCTCCCAGTTTTCCCATGGGTGGATTTAGGGTGTTCAGGTGGGAGTCGACTCCATCTTAACTCCACTTTAGTCCCCTTTTAGACTTTGAGGGTGTTATACCGAAAAACCGCATTCCGGGTATGTTTACCGTGAAGAAAAAGATTGAACAAAAGTGTCAACACAAGCAATAACCCCAAAGGTTTACATTCATGTATGTCTTAAAAAAAATTGTTT
Organism: Gadopsis marmoratus; assembly: GCA_036023855.1. NCBI lineage: Eukaryota > Metazoa > Chordata > Actinopteri > Centrarchiformes > Percichthyidae > Gadopsis > Gadopsis marmoratus. Next base: position 5,943 of record JAVQJF010056682.1, read on the forward strand.
TAATGGCTTTGGTGCCTCATGTAGTGCTTTTACAATAATGTTCACCAAGTCTAGATAAGATGACATGAAAGCTTGCTGTCAGGAGCTGTACGGATGAGACTTAATGGATCTCTATTTCAGGCTTATCATCGTAGTCGGCAGGACTCTGATCTGTAGTTGGTGCAGAAGGCCTTGATCAGGCTATAAGAGTATGTTATTGAGAACCTGAGAGAGGGAGCAGATGGCTATCAGACATGGGAAATGATGTCTGCATCTCCTCCCTGAACCGTGAACGGAGCATCGGTGAAAGCCAAGAGACCAGAAGTCCCTCTATGGTGCTGAAATGGCTCAGGCGCTGGGATGTGGACCCATAACACCGACCTTTCATCCGAGGTGCTGGAGAGATTCTGGCCCATGTCACCCGGTTCTCCCGAGTCCAGCTCAGGTAGCCCCTTTCACAGGCCACGCTGACAGGCAGTCGTCATCGCCTCTGGGCTCTGCAGTAATTAAGGGGTTACGACCCCAAAGATCTGGCAATTGTTGTGGCTGTGCAGCATGTTACAGTGTACCCGTGCCAGAATAAACCTCTCTCAGGAAACTTCACTTTCTATTCAGTTACTCACTTCTCAAAGTACAGTGCACTTCTCAGAATACAAGGAAATGCCACTGTTGAGAGACGGCAGCTTTATAGTCCATAAAGGCCCTGAACAGCACTGCACAATTCCACATATTTAAACCAGCATTCAGGCAACATGGACATTGCAACAGTGATTAATGAATAGTAAGGAGTTAACTTGGCATCCCTCACTTGTTTCACCAAGAGAGTTAAATTGCGAGGAGACAAAACAGTCTGTGATGTGTTTACAGGCCCACTCCCAGCGCCCCCCCCCCCCTTTGCATAACAGTGAGCTTCAGAGCCTGTGTTTCACTTGGCCCATTCTTCAGTGAATGAATGTGCATGAGTGTGCTCATGTGTAAGAGTTGTGTGTGAAAGTGTTTGAGGGAATCCATGGATTCAAGTTAAATTGCGTTGCATGGACACACAGTGGTGGGGAATAGGTGTTTTTCTTGATGAAGCATTAAAGAAAACGGGGCTCATAAGCGTGGCATTTCTTTTAGTGCCTTGAGGAAACCTGCTTCCTTTTCCTCTCAATGGAGATATAAGGGTTAACACATGAGACCCCAACAGCAACAAGTCTTTAGAAGCTCTTGGATCGGTGGGGTGGTTGCAGCCATGCAGCAAGTGTTAGCCCTTCACCATCTCTCCTTCTTTATCTCACTTTGAAGTTCCAGAGGGGTTACGTAAAGGTGAAGGCTATTAGCTCCCTCCTCCCCTAACTTACACACTCATAATCATAAGTGTTCACACACACACACACAAATTACATTTGTTTAACACGGTACTTTTGCTACGGGGATCACATGATATACAGTGACCTCTGCTGCGATTGCCGTTTCACAGTTCAGAAATGAATCCGGATGTAAAGAAATCAATACGATAGATTTTTTTTGCCCAGATGTCCCATTTATAAGGCGTGTAAAAGTGGCTGTAAAACTATTCCATGTGAAACTATTGATATAACAGTATGGGGGCTTTGTGCTATTCTGCCTGTGGTGAGTCTGGTCTGCCTCCTGGGTCTTGGCCATTTCCATGGTGGCGTAAATAGGTCAGTGTGACTGTGGCTCCGCGGGGGTATTAAATGCACAAACACCGTCTGTGTATGTGTGCGTGAGAAAACCACGCACGTATACACACCTGGGTCTAATCCCAGACTGGGACAGTAGGTCTGGGGAGGTATTCCTAATCAGACCCAGCTTCCTCAGATCTCTCTTGGTTTCCCAGCTGCTCTCGGATCACGTGCAGTTATTCAGAACAACGTGGCTTTGGTCAGACCGCCGGCCTGATAAGGAGAGACAGCAAGAGACAGACAACACAGACACGCTCTTAGCGTCTTGCCCTCTTTTTCCCAAGTTCGCTCACGCACACATGCGCTCGCGCTAACTCATACATGACTGCTTGACACATGAGAACTTAAAGTATTTTCACCCCCACACATATATGTTATAAATGATAGTGGAAGACACAGAGAGGCTTCTCCACACTGCTGCACAATGTGACTTTAGGGGTTCACAGACAGGCCATTAGACGATGATACAAACATTATTGAGTTGGTAAGATGAGAGGGCTGTGAGTCAAACATGTGAGACAGGAAAAACATGCTATGTCTGTGGAAGCTTTCACTTTCTGGGATTTTCAGCTCTTTGTCAGAAGAGGCATGTGCGTCCAGAGGTCTTTTCTTCTTTATTTCTCTCTCTTTTAGGCGTCCTGTACATTGATTGTCTTTGAGGGTTAAGGAAATTCCACTAATCCTGCCGGATTATTGATTGAGAGAGCAGACAAGAGGCATAACTGAACCCTGTACCTCACTTTGTTTTCGTAGACTGTCCTAAGTGCACAGCTGATGCTTTGCTATCTTTACCAAGGTGCCTACTGTCACAACATTTGTCGCACTGGAAGCTTGTGTGCACACTTGTGTCTGTTGTGTGATAACATTAAATTCCCAAGGTTGGATGGAGGGGATGCTGGTGGAGACGCTTGTGGTCAGTTGTCCTTGCGTATTGTGTGTGTGTGTGTGTGTGTGTGTGTGTGTGTGTGTGCGCTGTGCAGGGTGGAAGAGAGGCTGCACTGCTTGTGGTCAGTTGTCCTTGGGGCTTGGGTTGACTATGTTTGTCTTCGCACATCTGTCCACTAGAGCCACTTCCGACTCCAATTAGGATTTCCTGAGACTCAATAAAAGGGGATTATGGGCCTGCAAAACACTAGCCCAGACTCTCCCACCCTTCCTGCCCCAACTGCTACGGTCATTACACCAGTCAGAACTATAGTGCCACTCCACTAGAGGCTCACAATGACACAGTGACATGCAGCGACATAGACAAATCAGCCCTTGCATCTCTTTGTCTCTTCTTTTTGTAATGTAAGACTCCTCGCATATGTTATCCTTAAGAGTCTCTTCATATGTGGAATGAATCAAATGCTTCATAAATGATGTCAGTGAAAGCAACGGAAACAAAATTTCTCCCTAGCTGCATGATGAGAGACCACAAGAATCTTGTATACCAAGCTGTGGTTGGGCACAAAGCCCCGGAGCAGAGTGCAGGGGAGCTGGGCTGCGAAGATAGGGGGTCCTGAGTGTCTGCTTGTGTGGCAAGAGTGATCACACAGTTAATATTCAAAGGGCCAGGTCTGTTGTAAAGAAGCCACTAAATAGAGGTTGACAAAGCACATCCTACAAACAAAGGCTTCTCCCTAAGTAGGCTGTGTATTTAGTACGAAGGGCAGTGAAAGGATGGGCTTTGCTGGGGTGGTCATGTATGGAGTCTATAGTGAGCTATTAAAGCAGGACCTCCTTCTCTACCTCCCCCATCAAAGTTAACTCCAAACCCAACCACACATTCTTCATTTCATGTCTCTCTTGGCTTTAATACATTTTTTTAATTTTCTCACAAGATTTTAGATTTTGGTGTATGAGAGGGCCAAATTGTTGCATTTTGTTGCTTGAACTGAAAATGTACTAATTAAATATGAAATGATTTAGTTTTTACCTGCATTGCAGAAAACCTTGCAATTAAACTATTCAGATGCATTGATTCTCATGGTTTCCATATGAGCATTGATTGTAACATCTACGTGCCTCATGTTGAGTAAAGCCCTGCAAATTCCGTTCTACATCACCACACACACACTCTTGCTTCAGCCATCTCAACCTAATTATTCGCCCCCTGCTTCTCTGTGCCAACCAGTGATGTCACCCACAGAGAGACAGTGGAACTGTTGGCTCAGTGCCTGAGGGCGGCCATGCTGGTGGGGAGGAGAGGAGAGGAAAACGAGGGGGGACCCCCGGAGATTTGTCTGGGCCTTGTGTTGGGGAAGCAGGGATTAACAAGCCTGCTCTGCTGCTGGACCCACAGAACCCAGCCTCCTCCTTTCTGCTCTCTCTCTGGCTGTGATAGACATTCAACCAACACATTTAAGTCTGAAAGGAAAACACGAAGGAGTTGCGAGGGCCATGCCCCAAGGAGACTTGCTCTGGGATTAACCTAGCTGCTACTCTCTTCCTATCATTTCCACTGGCATTCACTGGGCCTTTGCTAAAACCTATTCATCCTCGTTAATCTGTTGCATAACAGTGGGGCCTGGCTTTTGCTACAGCACTGGAGCTTTTAGTAAAACAGGGCACCCTTGGGCCCCAAGAGCCCCATAGCCCAAGGCCGGGTTTCTTGTGTTGTGGGGGAACCTTTGGAGGCTGGAGCACTTGTGTGAGCGAATGGACATTAGGGGCACACGTCACAGTGGGAGCAGGTATTCACGAATGGCATATAAGTTGTGTGATAGCTCGAAGAAATAGTCAGACATTTTAGGCTTGTTTGCTTTCTTGCTGAGAGTTAGTTGAGAAGATCGATATCACTGTCATGTCTCTCCATGTGATGAAATTAAATAAATCAAGAAATTGACTGGCACATTAACCCCCATTAAAACTGCAGATTTTTTTGTACATATTAAACAAACAAAATATAACATGTTAATTAGTGAGCTTTACAGGTGCTGGTAGGCAGATTTGCTGCCTTTGGACAGAGCCAGGCTAGCTGTTTCCTCCTGTTACCAGTCTTTACCTGAAGCTAAGCTAACCTGTGCTGTACAGCATAAAGAGTGGTATCTCCCAAAAAGTCAGAGAGTATGACGTGTTCCTTAACAGGGTCCATGGTCAACTTAAACGTGACAATTAACCAGATGATCTCAAAGCCATTAATGGGGAGTGACAGAACAAGATAAATGGGAAGACAGCGTGGGGTTTATTCTACTCTCTGGAAATCACGTGCCAACCGTCTCTCCCTTCCTTCCTCTCTCCCTGACACAAGGAGATCTGGCATGTTTGGGCAAAACGAGAGGGAACAAAAGGATGAGTGACCAGTGCAGAGTTGCGATGGCCAGCTGAGTTTATTTGGTCAAAGCCCAGTAAAATGGAAGGGCAGGCTGTTGCTAGGCTGTGCTGTGAGAAAGAGCGAGCACTCTGGCTGAGCTCACTGAAAAGAACCAGGCCTCTGTTTACTGACACAGATATACCACTTTAGAAGTACTGCAATCACCACCAATTAGTATTATTACCCACTATTACCTATCACTCTCTTTGAGCCTTCATTAACCTCTCAACCTGCTGAAGGGGATCTAAAGGATTTACCAAGAGGCTGAGAGGGTGCCTAAATAGTAGTGAGTGAGGGGTGGAAAAACCAATGCACATGGAAATTTACTATGCCATGAATATCTGGAAATGCATGGCACCTTCACTGAGAATTTGTATAACTCACATTGTTACATATAGCTCACTCAAACATACCCTATTCAACCTACTCCCCAATGACGCGACTCTGAGTTTGTGACATAACTGAGTTTCAGTGCTTTAGAAAATGAAAAAGTGGTTCAGATTTTCATAATGTTACATCAAAGGTCCAAGCAGAGTGTCAGCATAATGGCCTCTCTGTCCTTGACAACCAAAGCACTACACACCAAAACACACACAACTCATACTTAGAACAAATCACACCCCTGTTTATGCCTTGCATGGTCCTGACTGCAGAAATATAAATGGTCCAAAAGGAACTACCCCATCAAAATAACTAATAATCAGATTATAATGTGACTTTGGATGCATTTACATATACTTTTATATTGTAATCTTACAGATTTTGTGAATAACATTTGGAAAATTTCTCCTTTTGTCCTTATGGAATATGGACAAATATGGACATATGGAATATGAATGTGCATGTTTCAATATGATGAACAACCAAATGTTTGGTACTTTACAGAACAAATTGCCATTAGCCTGGTGATATTGTTTATTTTTCTTACTGTTGACAAATCCTATGAAAGGACCAAAACCAACAATGAATTGATCCTATTACAAGTGCTTGTCTGTGTAGCAAAAGTCTGATATATCTTACTCCTTTGTTGTTCTTATATATATTCTAAACACATTGATGAGCCACCATGTTATACTGGGTGACATGTTCCTTCATTACCTTGAACCTCTAGTTTATTTTGAGTCAATCACACATATAGTACACCAGCGTTTCCCAACCTTTTTTTTGCTTGTGATCCTTTAACGTTCCGAAACCGCCAATCCGACATTCACGAACATTTCACGCCGTGGTTGGCCAGCTGTGCAGAGCCAGGGTTTTAACTTCTTTCTCTTGCTCTTTTCTTGCACAAAAAGCAGCTTTCATGCAAACATTCAACTGCAATAGCACTATGAATGTCTTCCAGGTGAGACTGTCTGAATATATGCGCTGTTATCCCCATATGTAAATGATCATCGGGCCCCCCCACGACGACTCACTTTTCACTTTGGAACAGCTACAAACACGTTTGCCTTCTGAGGAGCTCATATAAACTAGTTATTTTCTAGACTATCACCAGCCATATTTTTTTAATGTCTCGAATGTAGTTTTATTGTCAGCAATGGAGAACAATTAAGCAAACATTTGGAATCCATTTCATCAACAATGGATGTGGTATAGAGCAAGAAAAATTTGTGAAACATTACTGTGTACACAGGAGAAGTATCGTCCAGCCGATAGAAGGTTAAATAAACACATCTATGCATTGGTGTTTACTCCTCATGTGTACACCACAGCAGCCTGTGGCTCGGTGTTTTGGAAACGCAGGATGGGCTCTAAAGGAAACACACTCAAAGGATTATCTTGGGCCAGCCCTGAACAAAAACCAGAGAGAGGGATGGGAGAACAACATAGAAGTGACCCAAAAAAGAGATAACAAAAGAGAGAAAGAAAAACAAAACCCATTAAGATATGTGCGTTGAATCCCTAGAGGCCAATGTCTTGGTTGAAGAGCCCAGAGGTCACAGGTTAGGCTCAGAGGTTATCAGTAAACTGTTTAAGGTTACTACAATTGTCTGAGGATATGAGCATTTCTGCAGTTAAATGGATTAACTCATTGAAGGTATTCAGGGGTTAAAACCAGGGTGCATCCATCCCATAGAACATACACACATTTTTGTCCACATATACTGTACATTGGCCGACACACTGGGAATTGTGTCGCTTGCTGCTCTGGGTGTGGCTCAATGTGGAGTCGGGGTGTGAGAGGAAGTCAGTGGGGAGCAGGGGTGTTGAACCCTGTCATCCTGTTGTTACTGGTCACACCTGCCTGTTGTTACCAGAAAGCGTAAAGAATTAACAGCAGCGACTGTGTTTGTGTATTGAGACCAATGAAATTCAACAGACAGGAACCACTTAATTATGCCATAACCCAAATAGGACATGGAAATTTCTTATTTTTGACTGACCCAAGGGCTTTGCAGAGCACACACAGCGACAACAGACACAACAATCAGCCCTTGATACACACACACACACACACAGACACGCAAACAAACAAACACACGTATACACAAACACACACTTATGTGAATGATAATGGCAGGGCTCTTATTTAACACCTCCCTCATTCAGCACGCTGGGGGATGTACTACAGTGCATTCTTAATGGTCTTCCAACTGTGACCTGAGCAAGAGGTATGGGGGAGGAGGAGGAGGAGGGGATATGTCAAGAAGAGAGCGAGGGAGGACAAGAGGGAGGCAACGTCTTTAAAAACAAAAAGCTTTGGCTCAAATGTATGTCGTCACTGGCCTAATTCCAAAACACAGAATATTTCATTCGCTCATTTGTTTATTGTCTTGGTTTTCATCATGAATCAAAGTCTGTGTGTTCATATATTGAATGCATATGACATTTTTATGCACACTAATGCTTGTGCAATAAATAGTATTTATCAGAACTGCATGAATTCTGTGTATCTCAGACTGGTCTCAGTCAACTCCAGTGACCCGCAGAGGAGTCGCATATGAGACATGGCAGTCGTAATACCCAGCTCTCGCTGGTGCTGTGATCAAGCATACACACCATAAACACGCCTGATTACTTCCATAGGACTCAGTGACAATGTGGGCATCAAAGTAGTAACTGTTGCCACTATGTGGCACATCAGAGCTGGAGGGTCCAGGGGCACAGATCTGGGCACAGAGCGGGGCTTTCATATGAAGGCCCTTTGAACCCTGACTGACTTGGAAATTCCTTTGAAGTGCTGTGTTTGGTGAAGCCTAAACTCCAAAGCTGGTTTAACATGGAAATGGATCCTTTGTATTTAAAGCCAGTGATAACATATGGCAAAGCATAACGGGCATTACCCCCCTGTTTGTATGCCATGTTTGATTTACTGATCAAAGTAAGATGTATAGAGGAGAGGCACATATGAGGAGTTGTAATGACATGTTTGAGTCTCAAGGTTAATTCTTAGCCTATTTCCCACCAGGTGCTTTATATGGGTGTAAAACTAAGGGAGGGCCACAAATTGTGCAGCCACAGTGCTACACAGGCCATAATAACATAGTGCTCCCATAAAAAACGCAGATAAGCTAAGGGTAGTTATTAGAGCTGACAGCAATGTTAAAGTCTTCTGTGTTATGCTCTGCCAGAGTAGATTATAAATAAAAGAACATGACCATTTGTGACGGGACAAGACGTTTAATATTTTTATCATCCGTATGAAAAATACCACAAACATATTGTGAGAGGGTAATAATCATACGAATCGCAATGTCCTTCACGTTTACATGACTTCCATATAACCATTCATCCAGTAGTCCCTCATCCACTCCCATTTCCCCAGGTGCACTGGGCAGGTCTTTGTCAAGCAATGCTAATTATGAGCTAGTTGCTTTCAGCATTGTGTATCACACAAAAGGGATTTGCGCCCAACCAAGGTCATGCCAAAACACAGGCCTGCACTCACTGCATACAAGTGAGAATGTCTGAACTGCTGGTTATGTCACTACGTAACATTTTTGGGCCTCCATTTAACAATAATAATAACAGTAACATTACAACAACGGCTGAACAAATAGTAAATGTAGAATTAAAAGTAATACTGCTGCCAGATATTAATTTTGAGTCAAACATGTACCCACAATGAAAAGGCCACCCAACCCTGGAGGCTATCCACACTGTTCATCTGTCCTGCCACAAAAAGAAAGTCACTCAACCAGACTGTAGCAAACATGACAGCAGGGCTGCCATGGTCTTCATTGTCCTTCAGCTAAGTGTTTCTCTATTTTGTTTTGGCCTGTAAATTGCCACACTTCAAAGCGACAAAAAAATGTGGGTCAGCATTTGTTATCCGCCCTCTTCGTGCTGTTGTTGATATGTTATGTTCTCACTCAGAGCGCCTGCTGGAACAGCCAGCATCCTTCAAATGCTTCATATGGTAGTGTTTTTCTCTTATTTTCAATAGAAAAATAATGAGCCTTATCTGGAACAAACATGCTCCCTTGTAGTTGAGTCAGTGCTTCAATCTGAGCCAATATCCATTTCTTAATGTAGCCTACATGCACTTCCCCTCTTGGGCTGTTGAGCTCTCTCCCACCTCTGGCTTTTCAACGCCTCTCCCAACAGCCTGTTGGTCCAACAACAATAAGACGACAGCCCGTGGAAATTAGCCTCTAAACTGCTGCCCACATCTCACATTTTGGATTCAAATAGGTAAATAGATGAACCCAAGTCAGACACAGGCTAGTGAAAATTGTCTGGCCATGCTCACTGGCTAACATTAACCTAAATGTTTGCTGCCATTACAATCCTTCTCCTGTCCCAACTCACTAATTTGCCTCACGTTATCACGGAAGGTTTTAAGCTAGTTAAGTGCTTGTTCCTCGTGAGAAAATACTAAAAACATCTGAGAAAATAGCTGCCTCGGTGTAGGAGCAGGGCTCGTGGTAGCTACCTCGCCATCTTAAGCCAGCCTGCAGCTGTTTGCTAAAGACAGAGTGACTGTCGGTCTCCTTCAGTGCATAAATTATTTGTCTTGATTGAATTACACACAGTCAAACGTTTGTTTCTTTGGTAAGTGTCACATTGTTAACTTAATGAAGTACTATGACATAAGAAAGCAACAGAGTGGATTATTTTGCATTATCTACAGACTTAGAGGCCACAACATCAGATCTTTCACCCCCATGATTCCCCCTGGTTGACCCCATGATCTCCTGCTGCTTGTCTCTAGGGAGGGACCCAAAGCTGTGGAGAGAGGGTTAAAGATCATTCAAGAGTACAGAGTTGCTAATAAGGGAGGTAAGATTTTAGTAGAACACCTGTAACATTACATAGAAGCACACTTGTTGACACTTCTGTCAGATTTTGGATGTCAGCCACAGAGGAGTACTGCATCAAAAAAATCATTAGTTATATAGTTTTTATGCAAATGCCTGCAAACTACAAAGAGTACCTGACCTTGCACACAGTTTTATATCATCATTGCATTCATTTATACACTGCACAAGACAAACGTCCCCATGATTCCTGTAATTGTTTTGCAAGAGATAACACAGGAAAAAGAGAGGATGTAATCTGAACAGCTTGCAGATAAATAGAGAAATGATTCACTTATGTTGTGACTTTCCAGAAAATGTCTCTGTTGGATGTTTAAAAGACAAAGGCCTGCCTTTCACGTACAATAATGTAAGACATATACACTCATATTTCACTACCTCTACCCTCTTGGCCTTTGACCCTGGCAGCCTCTCCCCCACAGCTGTGTATGACTAAAATGACTAGTACAAGAATAGTACTTTTTCTAAAAGGTTTCTTCTCACAAGATCAAGAAGAACATATAAACAATTTATTTTGTTGTTGCGGGAACTACTAAATGTTCTTACATGATTTCGATTTGTTTCATTGTGTAAACCTTGATTTAGTAATTAGGTCATGTGACTTTTAGTAGATAATGACATAATTACTGACCGAACATACCTAACATCTCAATTAATGTCAGAACAGGGTGTGGTCAGTGCAAATTTGAGGTGACCAAAATGAGAGTGCACTTGTGTTTGAACCATAGTAGCCCTGTCCCACACAGATTAGTGGTTTTACTCCCATTATCCCTTCACTTACCTAGTTTTCACATCTATAGTAAAACCACAGCCATTGCTCTGTGGATTCGGTCACAATTCTCCTCGTCATTTTTACTGTAACATGACATTTTTTAGCAAAGGTCAGAACATCTCCAATAACCGTCAGTCCTGTGCTTTGTCATTATGGTCTCCCGGTATATGTGTGTGCATAAGTGTGTGTGTGGTGTGTGCGAAATTGTCTCGAGTGTGTTTTATTGCACCCTGTGGTAGGGCAGTAGATGTGGTGGTCAACAGGCAGCAGTTACGCCTTTTCCTCCGGACTCCTTCCCTGTTCTTTCCACGGCGGCTGTGGTCCAACCCGTTTCCGACCTATGCTGTGCACACACAGATACAGACACAGACACATTGGCCAGATGTATACTCTTGCACATGCATGATGTAACACACACACACACACACACACACACACACACATACACACACACATATTCGTCATAAAAACACTATAACACCCTTGCAATCTATTTTAAGACCCAAGCTGGGTTATGAAAGGATTCAACCTCGAGCAAAGTTAGGTTAGAATGACAATATTTATAAAATGTTGTCAAACCCCTTCCTTTCACTCAAATCAAGTGTGCATTGTATCTTGAAATGAGTCCCAGTTTCCGCAGTATTTCTGCAGTTGTGTGTGTGTGTGTGTGTGTGTGTGTGTCATATAAACAGGATAGCTAGAGAGGAAAAGCACAGGGTGGGAAAAGACAGAGAAAGGCTGAGATTGGAGGTGAACTGTTCAAACAAATGTCAGAACAAATAATTGTACAATTACTGTATGAGGGGAACTAGTGCATCACCACGTGGGAGCAAGGGCAAATAAACAGATCCAAATGAGAAGAAGAATCCAGACTAAACAGCTTGACCTGTGAATTGTGGCTGCAACTGGTGATGGTGAATGAGATTATATATTGAACATAAACACGTCAGAGATCAGAAAACCAGCTCAGTGCCGCTACTGCTGATTCTTATTATAAAGCTTATCTCCTCAGAGTTGGTATAATCCTTTATTGTGGCATAGTGTGCAGTTACATAACTTGGAACGGCATCAGTAAGACAAAGAGAGGAAAGTTCTCACACACAGCGGAAGTCCATATAAATTGGTCGTGATGTATGACCCGCTGACCTGTAATGCAGACAGGTGCAATAAGTACAGTTCAAACACATGGGCTTCCTCTTTAGCGAAGGCAGCAAGTGGACACCTATGGTTTTAGGGTGAACCCTGGCGTATTGTGCCCTGAGCATGGTGAGAGGCTGATTTCTACTCTGGTGGTGATCTTCTTTCCACAGAAAAAGTTCCCCCCACCATGACTGACTCACAAGATACGGCCTATTACGCAACCAGTGGGAGGAGAGGGGCTTGAGGAGGGGAATGGGGTTAGTGATGGATGATCCAGTTTTCTGAATAAAGGGTTTCACAAAGTGGATGACCTCTGCGTGAGAATGGGACACAACACAGGTCCACGCAAGGCTGGCCACAGGTCAATTATGCTGTAACTGTCACTGGTGAGGAAATCCATTTGAATGATGTCGAGGAACCGAGAGCGAAACCAAAGAGGCACAAGCTGCCAGGTGGATATAGCCCCATTAATATAAAGAGAGATTACTGTCTTACAGAACAGATTGTTGCTTTATTTGGTGGAATCAGGGTGGGTGAGTTCTTCAGGCCCACAACAACATCAATCTTCCCACGCGTACGTCGACTGAAGTGTTTATAATGCATGTACAGTAGGTAATTATAAGGTTAACCTCTGACAGCTTATTTGTGTTTCTCATTTTAAGGATGTAAGTTTCCACCTCCATTTGATCTTAAACAAACAAAGGGATAGGCCACAACATGTGCTCTGTTTACAGTGGAAAAGAGGAGAGAAGTCAAGGAGGAGGAGCGAGCATGGTCCCAGTGTTACTCAGCGGAGACGACTGGTTGGTGCCAAGTCAACCTCATTTTGAATGAGACGAAACAATAAAAGATAAAAAGGGTATAACATGGGCAATGATGTCAATAAGAATGAGTTAACACTATAAAACAAACTGAAGACAAGACATGGAGATACCTTTTAACTGCAAACTCAAAGAGTTTTAACAAGCAAGTGAAAGCAAACATCACACTCATAAAATAAATTAAAACAAGCAAGAAGAAAAGAGCTACAGGATGAATGAGATACAAAGTGTGTAAAAACAGTCAAAGTAATAAAAGACATGAAAGACAAATTATTTTAAATGCTAGTGATTCTTCTAGTCTGAAAGTGTCTCATGTACAGCTGCAGTCTGGTTCACAGAGGGTCGACTACAACAACGTCAGAAAATCAGCTGTACAACACATACCCACATAGGCAAACGTGAGCCTCTCAGAGAGTCCAGGACCCCCAGGGGTCTAATCTAAATGAGATCTGGCAAAGCTGGGATCAGTGGAGTTTTGCATCCAAGGAGACTTATTATATGGGAGATTTAGTCTAAGCCCTGGGAGAAGTCACATATTCTTAACTGCAGTGTGCAGCGTATCCAATGACATCCTTAAAACATTACTAGAGGAAAAGTGATGTGTTTGACTGACTGCACTGAGCAGTAGGTGGAAGTCTCTGAGAGAAATGTGGGTCTGCATCAGTGTCGTGATTGGGCCAAAGGCGGGTGCTGCCGTAACTGGTTGAGATTCAGAGTGAATAAAAGCTGGGTTCAGGGTTGGAGAGGGTGTCAGTCAGCCGGCGTAATTGATAGGAGAGACTGACAGGTGCTGTCATGAGAGGTGTCACCAGGTCCGCCACTCTGCCACTCTCCTCCTCACAGAGAGAGGGGGGAAGGAGGGACACAGAAAAAGAGAGTCGGGCAGGGTGGAACGAGAGGGGTCAGGGAGTCAGAGGGACGACAGGTGATGAATGCAGAGATTTTAAGGAGGCACCAGGCAGGCCCTGACACCTTCACTGCAAAGACCAGCCCTGACCTGTCCTGTTCCTGCTCTCTGACACTGTGTGATGCACACAGAAACAGACAGGGTTAAAGTATTAAGATCAAATAAGATAATCCTTTATTAATCCCACAGCGGGGACCCGGAAGCTTATAGTGACAAATATGTGTGTTGCTGCAGGCCATCTGGCAAAGCAATAAAGTGTTGCACGCATGCAGACATGACGGTTGCCTACTTTTCTGCCATGGATTTCATCTGAACCCTCTCCTCATTTACTATTTATTAGCAGTATAGCCATTTATGTGTTTTTTTCCATCACTGTGTTTGATGTGAAGACAGCTAACAAACACAGGAAGCACATATTCCATCTACTGGCTCTTCCCTCCCATGCACGTTAAATCCCTAAGGGAAAGTCTAGCATCTGCAGGATTGGTTGTACCTATTCTATCTTGCAGGATAATTATTTATAAAGACAACTCAAGTGCAATGGGTTCAGTTATCATCATCAGTTTGGTCTTGCCATGTCAGCATCATAAAGTGAAATTCTTCTTTCCACTGCTTGGCAATTTAAACAGATGGTTGTGTCTGATATACAGTATACTTGTGGCATGCCTGCAGGGCTGTAGCATCAATTCTGAACTTTGGACCTCTGGAAAACACCAGTAACAAAACCATAAAATTGTGAGGACTCATTGATCAGTAAGCCTGGAACTGTAGATGGGTACTGAGCTACTTGTACATAATGATTGTTCCAGATGTGTCCGAGCAAGAGAAAATTCCCTCTTTAAAGTAAAATATGTTTGTCTGAGCTCATGCACTGTAAGACATGAACAGCTTTCAGTTATGAGCTACTGAATGGAGCAAAAATGTCTAACTAATGAACACACAACACACCCCTCTGTATCACAAAACAACCTCATTCAAGTATCTAGGAACAAATTCCATAAATGGGATGAAATAATTTAGGCCACTCATTTGGTAGCAGAATGTTGTGGCATGGCAATTAAACAGCACAACAAACTGCCAATATCTCCAGGCTAAGTTGAGATTTTAATAGCGACCGGTCTAAATTGACCTGAGTGAATGACCTCTTGCTCTCACATGATTCCTAAAATAGCTTGTGTGAAAGCAGGGTCTGTTGTGGAGAGCTGTCACTGACCCTTTAGGTAGGAGAAGATGTGTTCACCCTGACTGCCTGACTGCCTTCCAAGTGACTGTAGCTTGCACAAAGATAAAGCATGTCAGATGCAATTGCCATAGACAAGCAGTACCTATGACATCATTCTGTGCACAAGTGACTGTTAAGCAGCGTGAAGAATGGCACATTAATGACTATCACTTCATGGGTCACATCCTTAAAACTGACGTGTTAATTGAAGAGATACTGTGCATAATGAGGGGATAAAATGAGGCCTTGTAATTTAGGTTTCAAATGAATATTGACTTAGGTTTGTGTCAAAACTGTGATGTTGGCCAAAATGCTTATAGGTTTTATTGACAAACTGAAGAAGGGGCTCTTTCGGTGATATGAAAAGTGTAACAACTATTTAATAGTTTAATACAAACATATTATAACACAACCCAGGGGACCCTATTGCCAGCTACAGACAGATAAATACCATATATGTGGGACCTGCAGAAATAACAAAATATAAGGCAAAATCATGTTGAGCCACTTTGCAGGGTTCTAGAAATCTCTTTGAAATAGGTTAGCAGACGTTGCCCTCTATTGGTGATTATGAATATTGCATTCCATCTGCACAGAAGCCCACATACAGTATAGTATAGTATAGTATCTTCACTGGTGAATTGGCTTTCTCCCCTGGTTTTTTTATATTTGTCTTGGCCAAGCTACAGATCCCATACACTCATTTCAAAAGCAAATTAACAAAATTGCTATCCAACGGTGGGATTCTGCATGATCTCAAACTTTCTTTTCTTGAATTAAATTTGGAAACAAGTTATTTGAAAATACTGTATGTTCAAGGACTTGCACAAGTTTTTACACCAAACATCTCAATGAAATTAAGTAATTACAATACCTAGCATGGTTATCGATGCAATATATTTATGCTATGAGTTATGTTTTATTTAATGAATGTGTCCCTGCTTGGTACAGGAATGCATGGCTGTGCATGTTACCTACACAAAACTGTGCACACTACAGTATGTTTGCCATGTTAATTTTTGGTAATGTCTTGTAGTGATTGTGCTATGTTTAATTTCCAGAGCAGCATTAATAGCTTAACTACTGCCATAAAGCTGCCTTTCTGCATTTGTTTGGGACTACTTGTGTCAAAATAATGCAAGGAAAGATATAAAGTAATCTGTATTCCGGTACTTTAATGTGCGTCTAGTTTATTGTCTAAAGATAACCGTCCCATGAATATGATGCCCTGATATTATGTGCACTGTGTCGCACTGCACCATGTGTTCTTCCGCGCTGTATCATTCGTAGTCGGTTTATCTTTTCGTGATATAACGTATAACGCATGATTAGCAAACTATATTTCCAGTCCTCGTCATATGAATCATTATTGTACTAATACGACATTTATTACAAGTTTACACGCACGATTCCTCGTCGTAACGACGTGGAGAACTAGTTTATCTCAAAAATGAGATCCACCCATTTCGCCATTTTATGTTCCACAGCTGCTTTGTTGTGAACAGAACAACCAGCTTGAGACAAAAAACAACAGCGGATTTCATGCCAGTAAATAGTTAGGTATTATAACGAGGTTAGTTAAGTAATTACTGGTACCCAGCGATACACTGGCTACTGCAAGATCTGAATTAAGCGCTGTACGAGGTACGATAAATCAAAGATTAGGTTAGCATTTTTAGCTTGCCTGGCAACGTGTTGGTGGCCGCAGCCCACAAGGACAACTGCTCGTCGGCACATTTTTCTCTAAAACTGTTCTCGGCCAGAAGACACATTGACGACCACCGTGCAGGACACGAAGACTGAGGAGATGGCGACCTCAGTGGGAAACGTGGCTGATAGCACAGGTTAGTTGCTGCTATTTAACGCTAGCAAACGTAATGCTAGATAGCATTGAAGACGACACTATTTCGCGTTTCAGCGTTAGATGTGATTGAACTGGTGGTGGCTAGCAAGTGACTAGCTAACATTCATCAAATTTAGTAAAGCGAGTGTACTATAGGCTTTCAGCGATGCAACACTTTGCGTCACAGAACTGAACAGAATGGCAGTAAAGTAGGCCCAGCGTATGCCTCCCGTCATGTTGCTTCAGTGTCCGGCTAATGGTAAGTTAGCATCATTTGTAGTGTACTGTAACCAATTAATCTTTTATAAATGGTTTACGAGGGTCAATTTGAAGACTATGAGAAAGTGTACAAATGTTGTATTAACGTTAAACTGTGAATTGGACCGTTTTCGTCAAGGATTTTTGCCTAAAATGTTGTGCGTTACAGCTAGCCAAGTTAGCTACCGTGTAACGTTAGCTAGCCCATCGACATCAAGAGGCTGCTGTATTTTACTAACGTTAATCACTGAGCGACCAGAGAGAAATGGCCGCCTCTGTTAAACACGTCACCACCGTTTTGGTTCTGATAAATGTTATAAGCTACTAGTATTAGCTTACTCGCCATGGCCTCTGACACAGCGAGGGGCCTGCAGCATCCTTCTGTGCAGACACTACTGCCTGGCGCATATAAAAAAAACCGCGTTTTTTCGGCTGACGCTGCTTTCTGAGATTATTCTGAAGGTGGTCAGTGGATCTGATATCTGATCGTGGCCATTAACGGCAATATTTGCATTATGGCTGGGTGCTTTGTTATTGATGCTATCCATCCCTCTTTACATACAAGCATTATTACGTAATGGTCATGGGCGTATGAACCTGATCTACTGCATCTTGGTGTCTGCCAATTATGGTATCAATATGCAGGTGGGTGTGTGGATCCACTGTAAGCCAGTTGGAATGTCCCCAAACCATTAGACGGCCACCACCCTGCTGTATGTACACTTATAACCATGCATGGTGTGTCTGTGACTCCATGTTTTCTGTGCCACACCCTGATTAAACTCACCTTAAGTGACAGTGTTGGGCCATCTGAAATTGATGGTTTCAAATGAATTGGCACGGAATGAACAATATGTGAAAAGGGCAGATATTAAACACAATGTGTTTAGTAATGAACACCAGAAACAAGTCTGCACAAGAGCGATGACTGATAAGAAACATATAAAAGGAAAATAAAATCATTATTTACAGCCCAGGGGACCTGACAGCTGCACTGTCAAACTTCTAATTTATCTATTTTAAAATGTGAAATCGAAAGTGACACCGGAACTTCTGTATCATCCCCTCCCTGTTTGCTTTTGTTTTTCCCTCTCATACATTCATTTTGTTTCTGAATTTTCTCATACATGTGGTTGTTTTATGGATGGAAACCCTGGTTTATTGTTATGTGAAATATTATCTCACTAAACAGGTTTTACTGATTTGACAAAAATTAAACTGTGTGCCAGGAACGCAGACTGCAGCTCAATTTAATCAGCCTTAACAAAGGTCTTTCAGCTAAGTGGTCTTGTCTGAAATCATTGTCACATTAAACATTTACAAGTAAAGCA
Source organism: Gadopsis marmoratus (assembly GCA_036023855.1). Classification (NCBI taxonomy): domain Eukaryota; kingdom Metazoa; phylum Chordata; class Actinopteri; order Centrarchiformes; family Percichthyidae; genus Gadopsis; species Gadopsis marmoratus. The sequence continues at coordinate 24,460 of JAVQJF010056682.1, forward strand.
TAATAAATGCAGTATCTTGTTTTATAGGGAACTGCAGTCATCTGCAGTTAGTTATGCGAGCGATGTAATTCTAAGACAACCTTATATTTTATGTATTAAAAGAAAACTAATTAGCTTAATTGAAAAGAGAACTGATTTTTAATCCAATTGTGACCCAAATAATTGAAATAAAAATGTAAAAAGATGATCATGATTGAAACACTATCTCATATATCAGTGCTCCTTTTATTTTGCCTATTGCCTTGTTTTCTCTCGAGTTCAAATTGTTAGCCATTATTTGTCTGACAGCATTAGCTTCATCTCTTCATTTATTTTTTGCTCTCATTTGTCTGCTTTAATTTCTTCCATCACCTCTAACATGTTGTTTCCCCCCCTCCTTGGGCTGTGTTGGTGCTCCAGAACCGACAAAACGTATGCTTTCCTTCCAAGGGTTGGCTGAGCTGGCGCACCGAGAGTATCAGTCAGGGGACTTTGAGGCAGCTGAGCGCCACTGCATGCAGCTGTGGAGACAGGAGCCTGATAACACAGGCGTTCTGCTGCTCTTGTCCTCCATCCACTTCCAGTGCCGAAGACTTGACAGGTGAGGTGTGGGGGGCCTGACTCAACGCACACTGAACATGTTGCGTTGAAGTGGCAGAGAATAATGGGGCTTCTGTGACTTTCAATGCACACAGCTGGTCTGCGGAGTCCAATGCAACAACTGAGCTGTCTTCTGGAAATCCTTCTGTCCGCTTTATAATGATCTTGCTCTGTCCCCTAATGATTCTAACACTGTTTCGGTGGTGGCCATACCCTTGCTTTGCAGGTGCCGTGGTGAAGGTTTCGGGTCTTACGAGTTACAGGTTTAAACATTTGATCTTGTTTACTCTATTCCATTCCTTCAATGCAACTTTTCCATAGTAGCTGTGTACTCGAGTCATTTGAATATAGTGTGTTGTCATACTATTGTTAAATGAAGCACAATCGGGCAGAAAATATGCAGTCAGATACTGAAATTATTTGATGTGCTGTTACAATTAAGCAAATAACAACTGTTTGCTTAGCGATCTTTAAGTAAAAATATTCAACATTAGCTAGTCGAAGCTTGTGTATTCTGTGATGATCAAAGTCAATTTGGAGCATATTCTTGGACGTAGATGTACCACTTGTCTGTACATACAGCTTAATTTGCAGTGTACTGCCAGCATGATAGTTACTTTGTGTAATGGGCACTTAAATAATGGATCCTGTAAGTTTGAAAGTTGGTGAAATGTGTGTCACATTTTATGGTTTTCAACATTTCAAGGATATTCATCTTGATGTTCTGTTTAAATATTTAACCATATGCTTTAAAACAAGTTCCACCTTTTCACCACTTGCCACCTTGCAGATTGTGACCATTGTGTACCCATTCTGGCCCTACAGATCTGCTCACTTCAGCACCTTGGCCATCAAACAAAATCCAATGTTGGCTGAGGCCTACTCCAACCTGGGGAACGTGTACAAGGAGCGTGGACAGCTGCAGGAGGCCATAGAGCATTATCGCCATGCTCTGAGGCTGAAGCCAGATTTTATTGATGGATACATCAACTTGGCAGCAGCTCTGGTGGCTGCAGGAGACATGGAAGGAGCAGTGCAGGCTTATGTGTCCGCGTTACAGTATAACCCTGTAAGTAACATGCCTTATGTTGAAATCCTTAAAGAGTAACTTTACACCAGCATGAAAAGCAGTGTCTTGTTGAAACTGAAGCCTGTTTCACCACTGAACACACACACAACATCACTGATAGGTGTGGTCAGAAATGTGGTCTGTTGCACATGTAGCCACACCCAACAGTGATGTCACAGGCTCCTGGGGTACACCCGTACTGCATCGAGGTGAAAAGTAAATTTTTTTTACTTTTTCAAGGGGTGTAATGTTATTCTTTAAATTGACAGCAAACTATCTGCCAATAAGACAACCATAATTGGAGTGAACACATTTATCTGCACTTTATTTTAGCAGTAAAAATTGTCTTGTTTTTTTTTTTTTTCTTCCCAGGATCTTTATTGCGTGCGCAGTGACTTGGGCAACTTGCTTAAAGCCCTTGGGCGTTTAGAAGAGGCTAAGGTATGTTAGAGCGGTTTGGCATTTGTATAGGTGTGTTGTTTGTATTTTTGTTGTAGACTTTTATATATTTATTTTTTTGTTCCTGGCCATACCTCTTTTTTTTTTTTTTAGCTTCCCCCGCCCACTAAGGCCATAGGCATTTTTCCCCCATTGACATTTTTAAGCCAAATCAAGTCCTTTCCCTTAAACCCCCTCACCCAAGTCAAGGACAGGAAATGGTAGCTTTTTCAAATTTTTTAAGAAAGTGTTGGACTGCAATGAGGGAACCAACATTTCTTTATTTTCTTTAAAATCATAGCACACAAATTTTCTGTTCATTACTTTTTAGGCCTCATGTATTTTTTTTTTTTTTTAGTTTAGTACACGTATTATATTTGTCCCCACCCTGTATCACTCTATGTCCCAATGTCCTTTTGTTTTACCCTGACCTTTTACCAATGGTCAGCCCCTCTCCTTCTAGGAAGAAAGGCTGGAGTTTTTAAATCAAAGCAGTTGATCTGTATTGTCATTTTTGAACCTTGGCCCATGCATTTTCATACAATTGCATTTGGAGGGAAAATGCTGGCTCGGTCTTTGAAGAATATATGAACTGAGTCTAGTTTATCTTTGCAGTGCAAAAGATAAGATGGTTTCTAACCTAAACGCTACTCCAATATTGTTTACCAAGTGCCCAATAACAAGCTTTTGGTCACTTGGCTTGCTGTCAGTACAGTTGCTGCCAGTATGGGTTTTATTTACAAGTGTTACGCTTTTCCATTTGCCATTTTAAAACTTGTGTATATTATGGGGGGGCTCCCTGGGTTGGGTCAAATCTGAAGATATGGAGTTGTCCCTCTGGTTACAGGCCATCTTATTTCGTGCTGGAGGGGGGTAAAGGAGTGGGGAGGAGCATCAGGGAGTTACAAGCTCCCCTGCTCTGTCGCTCCACCCCCCGCGCGCTTGCAGAGGATTGGTGGAGTGTGCGCGCTCAGAGCTCTCTTCCTGACCCTTCACTTATGACCAGCCAGTGCTGAAGCACACTTCTACAGTGCTTCTCATGCACACACATGCATTAGTTTTTCTTTTGACTGAGGTTGATAATGAAAATGTAACCCAGCTGGTTATCTATTCTGATATCCACTGCTGTTAGATATAATGTTTAACTCTGGGTTTGGGAGGGTTCATTCTCAAGTGTCTAAAAATGGTCCAAGTGGCATCAGGCAGACAGCTCACACTCTGTACTCCACCACCTGCGTCAGCTGCTGTGTTAGAGAGACAGAAGCACGCGCATCAACAGCAATGACTTCTTTATTTCAGAGCTGTGGAGGCTTCTAAATACAAATAATTACACCGCAGACTTTTCTCCCCACCCCATTGGCCAGGATTCAAGAAAGCAGGCCTGGATAAAGAAATCAAAGTTTTTACAATATTTCATGAAAATGCTAAAAGAATAAGAAAAGCAATGATTAATACTTCTTCCCTTTCCCATCAAATATGTAATAATATTCCCAAAGAAATGGGATCAGTTCATTTGGGCAAGATCAAGCCAGTAACTGCCCTCCTGTAGTTTGACATAAAAACTGAATTGATGGACAGCTGGAAGCCTGGCTATATTTCGCTGATAAACTGATCACATCAAAGCCTTTCTTCCCTCCCAGTTACCCTTACAGCATTCATTTTATTTTCTTTGAAATGAAACATTCATTGCATGAATGACAACTAAGAATAGTGTATTTTTATCTTTGTTGTGATTTGGAAGAACCAATTTTTATTTCCATATTAGAAAAAGAATGTATTGTTTGAAAACTTTTACTAACGGTCTTGTTTTCTTATTTTGTCTCTTTTGGTTTTTCCGCCACTGATATTGTTATTTAGAAGGTTTCAGGTGGGTGACACTATTCCTGCGTAGGTGCCTGGCGGAAAGGAACACTAGGGCAGCCTCAGTCCCCTCCTCTTCTTCCAGCCAGCTGCGGCCACCACTCTGACAAAGTCCAAAAATATGGTAACGGGTTTGTAATTGCCAACAAAAGAAAAACCACCTCACTTCATGCTTGAGCTCCTCTGTCTTGTGGCTTCCTTTGAAGAGCAAAAGAAAAAAGTAACTAAACAAATTACAGTAAGCATTTCTTAAAACATGCTATACTAATTACCCTATTCTGTATTACGTAAAAAGAAAAAACTGGGATTTGGAAGCAATAATCGTGAAACAAGTAAGAACCCTCTAACTCTTACATACTGTTTATTTTTCCTATTTTATTTTGTTTTTCCTTCTTTGTTTTGGAGTTGCAGCGTTCTGATGATGATGCAGATAGTGCGCTGTGAGTCTGCAGTAGCGCAAGGGCTGCGCAGCGATACCCTCCAGACAACCAAAAAGGCGGAAAGCGCAAGCATGCGAGTCCCCCCCCCACTCCCTTTGGCCTGTTGGTTGCGGACCTCTCCCCGTGCACAACCAGCCTCGCTCCCAAATGCCCCACAATCTCAGACATAATTGGCTTTTGAAAAACATATGGCATATGGCTTTTAGTTGTTTATTGGCTGTTTTTATTTCCAAATGACCCATGTCTTAACATCACAGTGTAGCCACTGGTTGAGCCCTCAATCCCCCACAATATCCCCTTTTTATTCTGAGATACTTTATGGGTGCTGAGTGTGTGTGCCAGTCTGGTGTTGCAGCTGTTCTGCCAGGGGTTGTTGGTCTGCAGCTGTCTTACCTGGCCATTCAGCGAGCGCAGCAGTGAAATAATGACCTTTGCCTGGAGCAAGGTCACGCAAGCAACATTGTGGTGGTGGCTACAATAGACACGCACCACGCGCTCGCGTTTGTTGCGCTTGCATTACAGGGACCATCACTTGTACGAACTGTCAAGCATCCTAGGTTGTGTGATATCATGCCCACATAAAATACACACCATTCATGCAGATGTTTTAGATCTTAATTTGATATCTTAGGTTTTACTACCTTGAGTTATAACTAATCACTGTTGATATTATTAGCAGGTAGCAGCAGACTGTACCTGATGTGGGGTCCACTAAATTTTTTGAGAAAGTGGTCATAACTGAAGGATGAGGGCCTTTGTGTGGGTGTTGGTTGGATCAGCGCAGCGTAGGAAAAAGCAATGCAGCTTAGCGCGGCAGACGTGTATGCACACAAGCCCATGCTGCAGACTCACTTTTTGCCATGATGGAGAATAGTCACTAATTTTGCTTTCTCTGCCCTTTTTGTTTTTTCTTACTTTTATTCTCAATCTTCTATTTGTTTTTATTTTACAGGGGGGCGGGGGGCCCCCCCGGCCGGGGGGGCGCGCCGGGGGGGGGGGGTGGGGTGTTGTATGAATATCCAGGCCTCCAAACCCATACCTGTCAGATCCAGGTGGGGGTCCTCTGTACACCTGCCAGGTTCTAACCCCTCGTCTTTCCTCTCTTCTCTTCTCTGCTTGTCAAATTGCCTACACTCAGCAGCCAGCAATTCCCTCTCACTTACTTCACGCACACACACACACACACACACACACACACACACACACACACACACACACACACACAGAGGTGTATCATTAGGACTCAAACCTCCTCTACTGACAGCTGAGCCGCAGGATAGCTCCTTGATAGACTGTGTGGTTGGATGGCACCAGACAGGTTTATGGAGCTACTACAGCCATTAGAAACCCATTATTCTTCTATCAATCCCTGACAGTTGTCATAATATCTCACTCTGTGTTTGACCCATGATTGATGCGTCTACATGTGACGCAGAGTAAAACAAAAACAAAAGCGCAACGGCTTAATTTCTGTGAAATCACCGGTTGTACGCAGCCAGGTATAACAGATCCTCAGCCTCTCCTGCTGTCAGGAATATTTGATTTATGGGAAACCGGACTTTACACACAGACTGCAGATCTTGCAGAATAATTCAAACTGTAGTTCTTAACTGTGGAATGAATGCTGAATGGAAAAGGCCTTGGACTTAACAGTCAATAGACAAGGCTCTGCTTCAATGTTCTGAAGCTCAGGGTGGGATCATTACATGCATTAAATGAAGATTTAAAAAAAATATTCATACATATGTACATAGAAACAGGGGGGGACAAAACAACGGGAACACTTGTACAGTACACTGGTGCGGAAACAAGTAGTCTGCTAAAGAGTCTCTCTCTTTTTTATATTTTGGTAAATTGAATATGTTCAGATTTTGGACCGTCTGTTGGACAAAAAAATATATTTAAGACATCACCAATTAATCTTTTAAGTTATTTTTCAAGCAAAAATGCTAAATATTCACTGGGTTCATTCTCTCAGTGTGAGGATCTCCCCTCATGATCTATGTCTGTAGGTTGTGGACAGCTGGTTGAATAAATTAATGGAAAATGAAAAAATTATTAGTTACAGCCTTTAAATACAGTTAAATAGCCCTGCATTAAATGCTACCCTACTAAAACCTATACATACACAATGATGTCCAAAGTCAGTGGTTACTGCACACATACAGCAAATACATACATCTTCCACTTACATACAGTAGACACTTTGGACAGTGGATGCTTTTCCTTATGGGTTGTGGTTCCTTTCAGCTGGGAAGAAAACCAGCAGCCGCTATCCGCGCCTACAGACACAAATATGTCATACCTTTTTGTTTTTCCCCTACCATAATGTACACTCCCTCTACTGTACAATCATGCATCAAATTCTCTCAGGCACCGCTGGAATGCAGCCTTTGAGGCTATTTGAGGTCTGCCAGCATCAGCCTCCTGTTGCTTTAATCAAACGCATACTGCATTATCAGAGTGCACACAATCACACAGGCACTGATATGTTTGTATTTGCCAAGGACATAAGACAGCTGTCCAAACCAGGGAAAAAAAATTTTAAATCCCCGATGACTGTATGGAAAGAAATCACCAACGATACACAGCTCAGCCTCTATCAGTAACAACTTGTTTCAGGATTTATTGGATGAGCTAATCCATGACGGCATTTTATTTCCCCCATTTGCCAGAGTAATTTCTCTTTTGTCCACTAGCAACGACATGGTCACTTGCAGACTCTGTTCCCAACTGCCTTCATAACTCACCATCCAACACCAACGGCTGGTGTCTTTAAATGTATGCAGATGGATATGGTTTCAGATTCACACAAATAAATGGTATGAAGCAACAAATTGAGGGTTTGATGATGTACTGGTGAAGCTACCGTCCTGCAGGTTGACCTTGGCAGCACACCGGTCTAGTGGTGCCATCTCCTGGACAACGTTATTATCACAAGCTTGACTTGGAATCGGGCTGACAGGAGAGACAGAAAGGGCGTTTTGTCTTTCATTCACAAACTGGGAGGAGAGGGGAGGATTATGTGAGAGGCTGTGCAAATGTGATGCAGGAAGAGGGCAAAGGGTAATCGTGTGTCAGTGACAAAAAGTGCCTGTTTCAGCACTGCTGCCCGAGGTGTGTGTGTGTGTGTGTGTGTGTGTGTGTGTGTGTGTGTGTGTGTGTGTGTAGGGATAGACAATAATATTTTTAGGCACTGGCCACCAAGCCCATAAATTCGGTGGCCAAAGTAAGTTTTTGGTGGCCAAAATGTAAAGTTATGTAATAACCATCCAGAAAAAGCAATTTAACGCAGCCTTCCTTAACTGTGACGCATTAACAGCATATAAAAAGACAAATTGAAAACTCAAGTTCTTTGTAAACATATGGTGCATATAATCTCTCACAGTCTCTTAGTTCACAGTCTATATTTCCTCCCTAAGGAATCGAGGTGTTTGTGGAAATGTAACGTTGCTTTGGCGAAGGCTCGCATTACAGGGGTGAAACTTGGTGGCCGCAGGGGGCCACCTACATGGAGTATTTGGTGGCCACAAAGTAACTTTTTGTGGCCACGGGCCATGGTTAATGTCAAACCTTGATGTGTGCGTTGTGGGTTTGGAACATCTGCTATAGGTCACGACACAGACATACCGAGACTGTACCCTGAGAAGGGAACCCGCAATTGATGCACATTTTGAAGTGATTTCCTCGATACAGCACATCCTCTCTTTTTTCTTCTTCCCGCTCAGTCGAGGGCAGAGACCTCGCTGCTCAGCCCAGAGCGGTAACGGTCAACATTTGCTGCAGTTTGAAAAGAAATCCCCTCCCACTCCTCCTCCTCCTTCCCTTACTCCTAGCCTTCCCTTACTTTCCCTCCTTCGCAGCTTCCCTCTGCTGCACTCATGAAATCACTTCAAGACAGGCTCCCTCCTACGTAGCCAATCGGCGAGCTTTGTGGGATTTATGGCTCCCATTTTCAAAGCTCTATAAAATGTGTATTACAACGTGCATGTGTTTGTACGAATAAATTAACCAGAATTTAATTAAGAACACCCTTTCAGTGGGGACTTTAAAAAAAAAAAATGTCCACACCACTAATTTAGCAGAGCATGTCAACTGCTTTCTCTCTGTTACTGGGAATTAAGTCAAAACAGAACCATGAATCTCTGAAGCTACTATTGTTAATTATGAACGGGTGGCAACAAAATTCTCTTCCCACAAAAGATCGTCACATTAGGAGAGTCGCTGTTTTACAACTTCCTGTTCAGAGCTCTGCCTGGGGCTCTTACAAATAATGCATTGCTGGTGAACTCTTGATCTCACAGAATTAACTGCTAACACTGCTGGTACTGCAAAACATTTGGAAGATTTACATTTTAAACAAAGCCTACTGACTTTCATAAGATGATGAAGTTCTGAAAGTGAAAGTATATGGAAACAAAAAAAAAAAGTCCCCATATAATATAATCCATGACATATACTGCTATTAAGCCCCTCTAGTAATGGATCGGTCATTAATAGTAGCCTACTGATTCATCAGCGGAGCCTTGATTGTCCAATAAGCAGCTTTAAGTTACATTACCACAAAATAAGACTATACCAGTGACCCTTTGCCTAAAACACATCCAAGAAGAGCAATATTATGGTCAGATCCAGTCAGGCTGTTACAGTTTAGTTAGTTTTACCCCAGAAAGTAATTAGTGATGCTAATTATTAACATAAATAAAATGTGTGTTCTTAAGAAACAAAATTAACTAAATTACCAGCGCATAGGCTAGAGTCAAATCTATGCCCTGGACAGGGGGGGTTCCAGGAGTTTGTCCTCAAAACTAATGATGGACTACGTATTTGTTCTGTTGTTTTCTGTTTGAGATCAGAAACAGGTGAGAATGTGTGAACGCTTTGACTGCAGAAAACAAAAGAACAGAAAGACAGAGCATGCATGCAAGCAAGAAAAAAAAAATGTGTATGTTCACAAAATGTTTGGCAACAGCTCAGGATTTTTGTGGCCTTTGGAGTGTAGGGCAAATCTAAAAGGACGGACACCTCGTGAGAAAGCACAAAAGCACAATGCTTCTCTTTTGAAATTGAAGTTAGCTGCCTATCGTCTCCTGAGACCCTCCATCACACATTTCAGAAAGCATTTAACACACATGCTCCGAGCTGTATAAACACACGATGTATGGAACTCTACAGAGCAACCCTCAGAATCGGGTAAAATCACACTTGCAAGCTAAACCGAGAAACACAGCCGCCGTCAGAAACAATCTACAACAACCGGCAGATGCATGATGATTGCAATGCACTGTTACTGAAGAAACAGCACGGCAGCTAAAAGGTAAACGGAGGCTATGCATTCAGACTCCATAAACTGCAACAGATGTGCAGAACAGTCAATACACTATAAACAAATAAAGCCATATGAAGCCAGGCCTATCGGCTTTAAATCACAGGATGTCAGCGGTAGAAATGTCTTCCAGATTGGCTTTGTGTAAGGTCTTTGGAGGAATGCACTTGCTGTCTGTGTTGGTTTCCTGCTCTGTGACCATGACGAGCCACCCTGTGACACTTAAGACCAAACGCTGTCACAAAACAAGACGCTGAGATAAGGACGCTGGGTGTTCTGACTGCAACTTGGAAGTAATAATAAATCCTTGTTTGAAAGTACAATGACACCACAGGCGAGAATAAGTGTAGAATTAAAACATATGGCCATTTCCTATACGTCAGTCAAAGACAGGTAAAAGGAGGTAATAAGCTCCATGCAAGGGTGAAAGAAAGAAATGTGCAAGGAAAAAGAAAACAAAACTGCCGGGTTCTGTCCCGCTGCCCTTTGTTGGGAGTAAAAGGTCTATTCTGTGCCTTTACTGCCATCTGACAAGAAGCTGTTATTCGCGAAGTAGCAGAAATACTTAACTAGCTACCAGTCTAATGAATGTTTTACTGGGGTGACATGACTGCTGCTGTCCAGCTGTGGCTGCTGTAGTGGGAACACGGCAGATTTTTCTCTTTTTCAGCAAAGCTCATCTCGAGTCACAGCGAGGGGCCAATTGCCCACCTCAGCGCCCTGCTGTTTGAGCTGTTTGTAGTGTTCTGGCAAGGAGGGGGAACAGGGAGGAAATGGGGTGAGTGGGGGGGGGGGACTATGGGCACCAGGACTGGTATCAAATTACAAGACCGTTTCTCAAGCATGCAAGATGTAGCTGCGGTCCACTTTAGTTCTTCTCGACTCGCTGTTGTCGCCACTTCATGTTGCCTAGCAGGGTGGAGCTTTTTCTTTTTTTAACAAAGTCATTTAGCATACCTTCACCAGTGGTTCCAGATGTGTGATATACAGAGCGCATGAGAACTGCAAGCAACAGAGCTAACGTAAAGCAAAGATCCTCAAGTTGCAGGGGGCTGGGTGCTTTCACGAGTCTGTGGGAAAGGTTTAAGCGGACCCTGTGGTGTCTTCACTACTGGGATGGCTCTTGTTGATTGATGGCCTT
>JAVQJF010056685.1:0-18698 GCA_036023855.1 Gadopsis marmoratus
TATATATATATGTATGTATATATATATATACGTGAGATCGGGGGTCAAGCTCTTTTTCTAAACCAAACATATGAAATGAAGCTTAAAACGCCAGACCACACACGTTCCTGCCCTGATTACTGCTCATTATGTTGAGACCATGCTTCTATCTAACGGCATTATTAGCCCAGTGCAGAAATGTTGATAGAGAAAACACAAGTTATCTTTCTGATTAATGTGTTTGGCTGTCTGAACAAAGTTTGAGCGCCATAGTCCTCGGCCTGCTAATGACTGCATTTGTTTAGGAGTGAGTGCACGTGGAGGCCTTACACGGCACATTTGCTGGGAGGCATTCATTGGGAAAAGCTTAGTCAGGTTGACAGATCCTGAGAAGAGATGGATCGGAGCTGACGTGTGCTCTTTCTTTTCCTCCTGAGAGGAAGGGATGGATTTAAAGGGCTTTACTCGCAGGGCAAGCCTCTTGAACTCTGCTATGGCTGCCATTTTAGCAGGAAACAGATGGGGAGGCATTTGGCCTTTTGCTGATCAAATCTACAGGATTTGGACATAATATGGCAACCTGGTACTCCTTGGCTGAATATGTTCAGAGCATATGTCATTTAGCTTCATATTCAGTCCTAACTAGTCAAGATAAGGTGGGAAAATTCATCTTCTTTTTTGTCCTCTTTCATTTTGTTTAGGAATATAGTTAATGATAAGTTACAGTCCAAATGATTTTTCTTTATTCCGTGTCATTTTCCTTTAAACCTTTTTCTGAACTTTACCGTTATCTTTTCTTCAAAAAGTATATTGAAATGAGCCATTGTGAGATATCTACTACCCCTAACCCTAAGTCAATAATATGTCAAAACAAAAAATACAATACTCACTTGGAGACAAATATTTGCAAAACTCATTGGCCCATGTTCAGGGGCATTGTGCAGTCTGTATATTGAGGCCTGCCGTTCTGCTCTACAAATTATTAACAGTGTCTTTCATGTGACGTCCATGCCCTATACAATCCTGCTCTTTTTTGTGTGCCCTTTAAAAAAAATGGACAAATAGCAAATGTAGAGATTAGAGATGGGCTATAAATTCCGACCTTCCTTTAGCAAACTATGTGCAATGCCAGCTAACAGGCTCAGATAATAGACATGATTTACTGTAGATATATGGGAATTTTTTAAAACCCAGTCCCACTTTTAATGTTTGATTTTACCGACCTTGTCATAAATGTTGAATACAGTTTACAGTATCATGCACTTATTTCTGAAACTTCATTACATATTACTTTACATTCAGTCCACTCTCTGACATCACTTGGGCTTTCTCTGGTCAGCATCAGTGCTGTTGTCTCACATCTTGCTCCTAAAGATCCATTTTTCTGGTACTTTATGCAGATGGTCTGGCGTTTCTTTATTTGGTGTCAGTGTGCCGTCCCAGAGGCATCGGCCCCATGAAAGAAAACCTACTGGGCACCTAACATAGAAATCTACATCTTTGAGATTAAAATAACATCCTAAAAATTTGTTATTAAACGTACTATCACATTCTGCTGCTCTAAACTAAATTGTACAGATTCTAGTTTCCACCTTCATCCTTTGCCTACATTTACAGTATTAACATTTTTGGTTGGTAGTGTTATCAGTAGCTGTGTCATGACATTTATGATGCTTTATTATAAATAACTACACAACTGGTATTACTTATATTTAACTTTATTTTCCTACTTACTCTTAATTATTGTTTATATTGTTATAGCTAAAATTCTGTTTTATAAATTTTTTATCTCTTTCATTTTCTTGCCTGCACTGGCGCTGCACTGCACTGCACCTGTATGAAAGGTGCTATACATATAAAGTTTGATTTGGTTGAGTTATAGCTTGATAACAAATATCACACACATATTGGGTAATAATACAGTTCTAATAATATCTAAATATGAGCTAATTAGCTAGTCATAGCTGGTGGTAGCTCACCATCATGTTAATAATTACTGCTTTGTCCAACAGTAAGTAGCTATCTGTAGCTAGCAACATTTGGCTAGGCTACCGTTGCTCAATTTGGCAGGAGCAGTCTGTCTACACTGACTTACCACTGAATTTGCTCTGTGCTTTTTTCGTGGAATTTACGTGAGTTTCCTTTTATCTTGCTGCATTTCTCATTAATGTCTTTATTATTATTAGCTTTCATTATATAACAAAATACTTTCATTTAAACTTCCAATTGCTTAAAGGTATATACATTGGGCTCATCCGGGATTTGAACCCGGGACCTCTCACACCCAAAGCGAGAATCATACCCCTAGACCAACGAGCCACAAACAACAGCCCAAACAAATTATCATTTTCACCTGATAATGGTGTGCGATGAAAAGTTTAGGGATCTTTACAGTCATTAGGGTACAATGTCATGGCGATCCATGACAGTTGACATTTTAGTATATTTCAGTCTGGACAACCAACATTGCCATCCCTAAAGCCACACTTTATGATCGCCTTTTTATGATCCTGTTTAATTTACCGGCCCAATACAAGAGACATGACTGTAAATGGACAGCTTCCACAGTATAAACAGCATTGTAAAATTGAATATTTGACCCATTAGATGGCTCAAGTATATAATTAAACCCATTGGTGTAACGATTGCCGCTTGTAATAACATCACATGATTGTAAAATAAAGGCTGACTGTACATTTCTGTTTGAGGGGTTGGATTTTGGGCAGATATTTCATTATTTACTATATATCTGAACTTTCTTGTATTTCCAAACAAAAAGCTTTTGCACCATCAGCAGAATAGCGAGTTTTTTTCTACTTCTCTTATGGACCTGTGGTTGAAAAATCACCATGTCTCTCATGTCTGTTCATAGACATTCACATAGTTCACATGGCTTGAAGATGTTAAATGAATAGAAGAAGCAAAAATGCCATCTCTCTCCCCTTTCATGTGGCGGACTCATGTGGCAAACCTTTGTGTTAGCATGAAGTCTTTACAGGAGATCCATTGTGGCCATTTGTAATGGAATTCCCACTAGAGAGGGAACGTCCCCTTTAACACAATGTAGACAAACCTCAAGGTAGCTCTGGAGTGCCTCATGGTTTCTCCCAGTAAGCCAAATGGACACACACTCTCGCTCACTTTCTCTGACACACATGCAAATATGTGCATGTGCAGTCATGCATACAAGCATGCACATACAAACTAAGTTACTCCAGGCAGCGCAGGGTTTTCCATACTTTGACGCTGCACCTGCAGGCAGAAGGCAGAGTCCATAAACAAACCTCCTATTCACTCTCTGTGTGCAATTAGGATCATTTAAGAAAACCTTCACTCTTTCTTGCCAATGACAGAAGCTCTTTAAAGGCCCTGAAGTTGGCTTCACTGAGGTTGTGATGGTGTAGTTTTAGGTCAGGTGATGTATTGTCTTGATTACAAATTGAAAAGAAGTGAGGTGTCAGAGGAGTGTTTTTTAGGGAAACGTTGAAAAGATGACCAGTCATGTGTCTGAATGCAAATGTCAGCGTATGATTCTCTGGCATGCGTGGAGCTCTGAAATTAAGGAGTGTGTCCGGGAGAAAAGGGTCACTTGAAGGCCTTTTTGTTTGCTTTTAGGATGTAAGTCAGTGCGTTACCCCCCTAGGTAAATGAGCACAGACATCTCTGCCCTTCATTGTCACATTGCTGTTTCAGCCTTTCTAACTCCTTATTTCATTAATGTTGAGGCTGCCACTGCAGATTTGCTCAGACTCAAATATATTAAAGCAAACGTTTAACCCAAATGACTTTTGACACAGTGTGTACATTCTCCAAAATTGACAAGCATTTTGGTAGCCATGTGCTTGCATTTATCTTTGACTTTTTCTGACAACTTCCAGTGAACATGTGCTAACCATGTGTCAGCCTAACTGCTCTGTAATAATGCAACGTGCTTTCCTGGCTGTAGGTTCAGAGGAATCCCTGATTGAGCTATTTCCAAAGCAAAACCACCAGGATGAGCTAATTTGTCATATTTGTCCCTCTTTTAAACATAAGCAGATATAAGACCAGCCATGACTGTGAGCGGAGGACAGGGTTTCAGGGTCCTGGTATTGCGCATGCTGGCTCAATGTCACCAACAGAACAGAGACATCATTAATGTTATCAGTCACGTCAGTATAGCAAGTTAAAGTATCTTTTGATGCACTGTCTCTCACACTTGCTCGGCATTGATGGGAAAGCCATTTGTTTTGCAGGTATTTGGTCATAAACCAAAGTATTAATGGTCCTGGATGAAAAGTTAAGGGATCACCAAAATAATTACAAATGATCCTAAGGAGGACTAGGTGAAGGTCTAAACCAGAGTTCATGGCAATCCATCAGTAGTTTTTGAGACACCTCAGTCAGAACCACAAATGTCAACCTCATGGTGGGGCTAGGAGAAAAGTCAGGGGATCACCAAGGAGGACATTTGTTTGTAGGGGAGTGGGTCAGAGAAATCACAGCTGCTGGATGGGGAGGCGATGAGTAAACACTGTGATGAAAAATATATCTCTCTTTCTCAGGTGACACAAATTTCTGGTATTTCCACATATTTGAGAAGATGTTCAATTTTATTGAAAACACACTTTCCTTCTGTTTGAGTAATTGCTAAAAACTACAGTGCCCAGATGTCTTACTGAGCCTTTTTAAAAATGTAACTATTTGTGAGATTTTTGTCTGTTACTAATGGGCTTGGAGCTGAGTGCCACATGTTAGGGAACTCAGATAGCATAGAGATATGGACTAATGCTTTTCATGGGATATAAATAAAATTATAGACTAATTTATAGAAAAATGCCATCCTTTTCTTTTCAACATGAATAATGACATCTTTTGGACTTTTCACACTGAATGTTCTTAGCCCAGGGCTATCCTATCTTAGCCCCTTTTCACAGTGCCAGCAATCCCTTGGCTAAAGTCGTGGTTAGCCCACTTGTGCCAGGATTGTGCCCATGTGAAAGTGTGAAAGCTTGTGCAGTGTGAAGAAGCCTTATAGAGAATTAAATGGTTTTGTCACATTCTCTATTGTATGTGATGATGAAAACACCATCTCTTCTCAGTGTATGAGGAACCCAAGCACATATGACTCCATATGGGTGTGTATAATTTAAATGATTGACACTGACACTGATCCCGAGATGGTATAAGGGATATCCCATCATTCAGTGCAAATGATCGATGGCAGCTCAGTAGCGCATCTGTCCTTCTAAGTGGTTCCTAGTGAAAAGAGAGAGGGGACGAATCGAGGACCAGAGATAATTTGTAAGTGAGGACGCCAAAAATGTCTGGGGGGGATGGGTCAGTGTTTGTGTTTAAGAAGAACCAGTCCAGTACTCGCCTCCATTCAGATTCATGGTTGCTGTATGATTTGCAGATCAAATGCGCAGAGTGAGCATGAACACACACACACATGCATGCACATACTGGCATGAATGAACGCATTCAATTTGCCCTTCACTCCCTCTTTCTCCCATTTTTTCCCCTTTTATCACTCCTCCAACACACACTTACCCACTTATTCTAATGTAAAATGTAAGAGAACACAGGATATACATCATACGGTACGTCACGAAATTAGGTTTGTCGACTGCCTCCGCTGTGCACCGGAAACCACTAAAGATTGCACTATAGAGGTTTAACACCTGCTTTCTTTCTCTCTCTTTCCATCTCCTTAAGAGTTTCACCAAAAGGCCAAGACCATTATTTTGGATTGAAGCTGCTAATCGCACCTTCAGTTCCATTTTTCATGAAAGAGAGTCCTAAAGAAAGAGAAGGAGTGAATGATCGCAACAAAGGTCCCAGAATCAAACCAGGGACGTTGCATTCATAGCACATATGTATGGCAGTGATTCCTAAACTAGCAGAGATGTCTAAACAGTAATGGATACATTCTGAAATAGTTTGCTAAAAGTAATGAATAATTGGTTGAAAAAGAGACCTAATGGATAAAAGGTGAAAAACTAAAAGTAATGGACAAACAGCTGAAATTGATAGCTAAATTGCTGAAAAAGATGCCTATTGGAAAAATGGTGCAATAGCTACAAGTACTGGGTAAATGCGTGAAATGATTAGCTAAAACTAACACGTAAATGATTAAAATATACATACTTGTTAACCACTGGGTCACCACAGCACTCCCAGACTTAAGTCTTAATAAAAGTCTGCTGTCTGCCCGAGACATTGCACAAACCCTATTCTTTTCTCGTCTCTTTACGTGTCATTCCTTTTTCCTTCCTTTCCCACCTTCCCTCCTTCTCTCTCCCCTCTTATCCACTCAAGACTTTCCTCGCACACACTCTTTCACACCCACGCCTCCTCAGTCTGTCACCTCTTCACCCAAACTACCATGATCGAAAGAAAGCAGCGATCAGCCGGAGCGTCACTCCCACTGCTGGAGAAACTGGAGTGGGCTCTGGCTGTTGTCATGTCCCCAGTAAAACCCTCCTGGGTCTTCTCAATTTACAGTCATCTATCAAGTTTTGTGTCTACGTGAAATCTCTGGACATCTTCAGCAGCCTTCTCATTTTTGTACCTCGGTTACTCCCACAAACCAGAAATATTGAAAACTTTCTGCATTTACACTGAAAGAGAAGCATCCTCTTCTTGTTTTGAACCATAAAGCAAGCTATAATTCTTGCTCTAAATCAGTTCAGTCTCCTACCTTGTATGTGTCCCAATCAACACAAGTTCTCCAGCGTGGTGCAGTTGTGTCCAGGTGTGAAGGTGTCGGTCCCTGCCCTTCCCCCATGTGCTGTTCCATAATGATCAGTTCAGGGTCATCCAGGTCACTCGGTCTCTCTGTTTACCTGATTACCTGTCCCTCAACCACTGTATATGCGAAGAGAAACTTGTGGAAGAAGTGGTGTGTGGTGTCAGCTACAAGATTTGAATAGTAAAATGCCATGATTTCACTCTCACCCGGTTGTCACAGTCAAAGCAGCACTATAGCGTCATATATTAAAGTGCAATGAGAGGATTCTGCTTGAAAGTTGATCATCTGTACTCTGGCAAAGATTCCACAATTTTGGGATTATTATTGGGATGTGACATGGCCATGGATGAATGTGCTAAGGCCATATACCATTTTTTGGTGATTTACAGTTCTTAGTAGCCTGATAATCGGACTGAACTGCCATTTTATCTCAGTTAATGATTCAGCCTTCCTTTGTGTTCATGTTAGCGGATTTCTTGTTGGCGATGCTGGTTTGATTTGGCGTAACAAATCAGTGGCAGTAGTAGAGTGACATATTCGCCCCCCCAGACCACATTTTAGGCTCCGTTTAACTGTATTCACATCAAAGAAATATCTTGATTAAATAGTTGTTATTTCTGCAAGTCGACTTACCACAACTTGTGCAGTTGCGTCAACCTCATGCACATTTGTGGACATTTTTCTGCCGCAATTTGTCACGAATGTAGTTTGGTAGCCAGCTTGCCACGTAGGAGGTTTGTTTAGTTTGTCCAACTGACAGACACAGCTGTTTGTTGGAACAGTGCCTATTTAAATCACTGAAGAAAATGTGGGTGATATGTGGTTGGCGATTTAGAGGTCTGGAAGAAGTGCTTTGATCAGCTTGCATGATGTAACCTGGCATGTGATGACTGGGGAACCACAAAGAATAAAAAATCGCTGGACATGATTTTGGATACATGAGCAACGCGTCATACTGATAACTGGTTGAACATAGACATATAAATGATTCCTCTGCCTACAGCTCAAACCACGTCTGAGCAGGAAACAGCCTCTGATAGACTCTCCAGTACTGCGTCTTTCTCGACGTGGCAGCACCAGAGAGAGGCTGAGCTGAGTAGTCTGGTGGTTTTTGCTATGTTATATAACAAGGCCCGGCCGGCAGGCCAATCTCGGCCTAAAAGATCTGTTAAATCTGGCCCGGTCTGAGTTGTCCTTTACATCCAGTCAACCTACCAGCCACAATGAGGACATCGTGAAGTGTGGGTCTTCTTATACGGCAGGATTAAATAGAATCACTGCATATCTGTTTGTGTCCTGAATCCGGGCTGAGCGGGGCTTTATGTGTGAGTGTTTCCGAAGCATCAGAGAGTGTACGTACCTGTATACGCTGTATGTCTGCATGAAAGTGTTTATAAAGACTAATTTTACATCTTCATCACTATTTTCACACTGTTTGTGTACATGTGTGTATGTATGTATGTGTATGTATGTGTGTGTGTTTAGAAACACTGCAGATGGGGTGGAGACAGGGAGGCATATGACTCAGTCTTTCCTCCAGCTGTTGGCCAGAGTCTTCTCCCAGTGCGTGTCACCGTCGGCCAAACCAGTGAACTCATCAGTAGGCTTCCTGTGATAGCAAGTTTGTTTTTCAGATTCTGCTGACTCTCAATATTTTACTGGTCCCCTGCATGAGCTTTGGTTTCCAAATGTGCTTACTTTGCATGTCTGGGGCACATATTGTATTCGGGGTTAAGAATAAAGATGTTTACGTGGGCATGTCTGAACTCTCAAGGCACAAAACCTCTTTACTTTCAAGCCAAGTAAAAATCCTCATCTTACTGTTTGTTTCCTTATCTTGCATGGATACCATTCTTACCAACTGATATGATTAACCGAGATGCTGCTGCAGGCTGCACATCTAACTGTAACAAACAGTCTTTTGCTGAAGCCCTGGTGCAGTGTGGGGAGAACACGTGGCTGTAATAGCGGGGTAGAGTAGATGGTGCTGATGGCAGTGCTTATGGGAGCAACCTCAGCAGTGCTCTGTTCCCTGTTTGGTCAGCTGCTGCAGAGAGGTTGCTGGCCTGAGGAGCTCTGACATCACAAGCAGAACTGAATCCAGATACTGGTCTATGGTGTAACAACAGTGTGGGCGAACTCAACCGCTGTAGATGACTTTCTCACAGTCCTGTTGAATGTTATGCAAAATGCCAGCCCCCCACAGTTCAAAATCAACTTTTATAGCAGCAACCACAGAAGAAGCTTTTACTGCAGCGCAAAGGTTTTCAGCTCTCTTCCTTCCAAGTGGGGAAATTATTCAAAATATATTACCATTAGATTTGCTTTTGACTTAATTTACTTAATGGGGTAAATCCACCTTTAGATTCAGGTTGACAAATATGCTATAAAACCTTTTTGTTTATTGAGCTTCCTGTGGTTTTAAATCTTGAAGGATGTTTCTCGAACAGCTGTCCTTAAAACACCCACACCACAATTTTAGCCTTTGCTTTAACATGATTTCGCCTAAAACTGAAGGTGATTCTCTTCGGGTGTGGATTCGGGTGACATGATTTGTACTCGAGTCAGACCGGAGTCATGAATCTGATGAGTTTAGACTTGACTTGACAAACCAAAACACACTTGCAACTCGACTTTCACTTTATTACCTGTGACATAATTGAACATTAGGCTTTTGGAATGACTTGATAGCCCCCCCAAACAATAAATTATCTTATAAAAAAGTGTAAAGCAAACCAAACCTCCCTGACAACAGATTGCTACTTTTAGCAGAAGCCAATCATGTTACTCAAGCAGACGAGAAAGGTGTGTTTGGCCGTGCAAACCAGCAGACAGACATACAGATGATACTTCACGTTATTACATCTGGATGTAACAACTACCAGGGTTTCCCGCAGTGCTGTATTGTGGAGGCCTTGCCTGAAAAAATGAAGAGCACCACTGCTAACTTGCTATGTAATTACTACGTTTTATGGAATGTGATTATGGTTCATAAGGCTTCAGGGAAAACGAGCAGCAGATCTTCATAGCGAGATGAGCTCGGGGAGAATCTGCCTGGTTCAGTTCAGCAAGCAAATTATTGATTGATCGCACTGTATGTTCGCTTCACAGTAATTAATCAGAGCAGCATGTCACAATGTTGGGGAAGAAAGAAAACCTTCTGGAATTTTACAAATTGGCAAAAGAGAGACCGAGACAAACGGGGGGCGCAGTGTGCTAACCAAGCTCATGGAGGAGACCCCAACTCTGCTGAGGTTAAAAAAAAATTAGATGGCAACATGCTAAACATTCAGAAATTGTATTGACTGTAACTGTATCTCAGTAAAACATAGACATGATGTCACACCTGATCAGTTTGCCTTTAAATGATTTTAAACGAAGATTATTTGAAAGTGATAAAACATACATTTTTGAAAGCATTAGTTGTTTCTGTAAATGTATTACATGTACTGTTACTTGTGTATACTAATATAAAATGGCTATAATTTTGATAATGACTTGTTTAAGACCCAAAAAACATAATTTAAGACTTGGACCCAAAAGTATCAACCTAGCAGAATACATTTCCTGTATTTAAAATGTTGCTTAAAGACCTGCATTAACACCTTTTAAAACCTCTTTATTGCTTTTCTGTGCGACTGATGTGGTTTACCTGCTATTATTGTAATGTGCTGCTTACCCGTTTACTTTTCCTTTGTTCTGTGTCGACCTCATGAAACACTCTGGAACACTTTGCATTTAGATGCCTCATAAATATTGCTGACCGAGCCTGAAACATTAAGTTCAACATTCAGAGAAAAACACAACAAGAAAAAAGCCGTGTTGGCACTAATGCAACATGAATGCACGGCAGATAAATGAGGGGAAGCGGGGGTTAAGATGGCTATCACTATACATCACTTTCAGCAAGCGGCTTTACTGATAAACAAGTCATACAAGAAGGCCATCTCTTGTAGTGCTTCAGCTCTGCCTCCTTTGAAAAGAAAGCACTCCCTCTCCCACACAGCATTGACTAGAGAAGTGCTCTGTGACCACACACATCTCTGCCAGGCCATATCTCAGTGCCAAACAGTTGAGTCGAAGGCCTGTGGGCTTTGTCTCTGTGTCTGATGTGCAAACCGTGGTAGAGAGAGGCTCAATAGGGGAAGGCCTCCCTATCGTGTTAGGCTCAGGTCTCTCTCAATAGGGGTTGTTTCTCCCGGAGCAGAGGGCATTTTCATTGAAGCTGCAGCTCAGAGAACACACAGGGGAAAGAATAGCAGGGGAGTGAGGCAGCGTCCAACAGGTTTTTATTTGGAAGTGAGATTAGTGTGTTGGAGGGTAGAGGGCTGTGAGCAGGAATGTCCCCTCTTCTAGTCTTATCTGGGAATCTGACAAGCTGGATCAACCGTGGCTTCGCGTGGAATGACATCATTTTAATGTTTTCCCAGAAAGTGGAAAAAGGCTTTTGAGGGTTTTAGGTTCAAGTTTTTCTTTGCCAGCACATCAGACCAGTTATTTAGTCTCATAGTGAGTCACAAAACCATATTTTTATTTTAAAAGGAGGGAAACGCTACCGCGAAACTAAATGATGATTTAATTTTCCTCCACTGTGTAAAAACCTATTTTAGTTCAAATTCAGTCCTTTAATGCTACATGTGATCTGATCTTACATGTTCCTTAAGATTCCTGTGTCCTAGGACGGGGGTTGGACGATATGACGAAATGACTTTGAGACGATGCTGCACTGTAGGCCATTGTAGGTAACGTTAGACCAGCAGTTGGTGGTCGATAAGCTAGCAGTCTATTACCACTGCACAATGCAGCACTAGATTCCCTTAATGCTAAGAAAAGATTTCAAAGGAGAAAAGTGTGTGAGAGAAGTTTCCCAACAGTGTTAACATTGTGATAAGAAGCCTGCTCCTGTGGTTGAGCTAAACCCAACAGTGGTTTTAAGGAATTTAGCTTGAGGAAAAGCCCAACTGTAATGAAGGGAGTGGCTCTGCTGCGAGCCTTCTGTTAGACAGGGCTCTGTGTGTCTGTGGCAGATGGAAATTAAAAGGTTGAGGAAGCAGAATGTCTAAATTTCTAAATCTTTGCGCTGAACATGTTGCAGCGAACCCACCCTTTGAACTCCCTGGGCAGCACAGAGGAAGAGAGGCCGAGAAGGCTTTTTTATCAGTTTCAGAGTACTTTCATCTTTCTTGTTTGGCCATCTGGTGAACTAATTAGCTGTTTCCTCTCCGCTGAATGTTCTGGGGTGGGCATGGCAGCAGTCCGAGGTTAAGGGGTGGCACTGGCCAGTGGGTAGATTACAGGTTCGGGTTGTTACCACGGCTTCTGGAACATGGAGCTGCGGGCATCACATGTGTTGGCACAGGGTGCGGGCACTTCAGATGTGGTCTGGGACATGTGGAAGCTTTCTAGGGTTTATCCTGCCCAGCCCAGTTTAGGGCTCCTGAGGGGAGAGAGAGCAGGCATTACAGCAGTCAAGCCTGTATTCAGACAAACAAACATAGGCATACATGAATGTGTGTGCATTTTTGTTAGGTTTTAGGTGTGTATGTTCGTCACTACGCTTTGATTTTGAAGAACATAAATCAAAAGATACGGTCAAAGAAAATGTTGACGTTTGTTCTTTTTCTCCTTGATAAATCTCTGGATCATCTCGTTTACGTTTACAGAGACTGTTAACAGAATTAACAAGGAGTCAGAAGTGTGTAAGTTCTTCGCTAGATTCTATTTTAGGGTCATTTTCTGCCAAAGTTTAATTGCACTGCATCAGATGTTCCTGCTGTGAAGCTGTCTTAACTCTTCAACAGTGAGATGGGAGCTTACCCATCTTGGATCACCAGTCTTGCAGTGCATTCTCTCTGGCCTGTGTTGAGACAATGTCCCTCTGTGATGCCTAAAACGGGCAGGCTGACGGACACGTCGACTGAGAGTCCAACAGGCAGGACCTTGGGATTGAAGAGATTGACAGCTCTATTTACATGCTGAGGACAAGACTTAAGTGAAAGAGCTGTCAAAACTGCCGTCAACGGCTCCCACGCTTTCCCAGTCAAAGCATCGTGCACTGCTAATTTTTCTGAAACACCTACCCCTCTTTTCTCCCCCTCCTGTCACCAGTGCCTGGACCTGACCCAACCAGCCATATCTTCAACCATAAAGTCACTTTATGGGCCAGGGTTTTCCCCTCTGGGCGGCCACGCTGCCTGCTCCTTTGAGGGGGGCTGTTAATTGGTCATTTTTGGCCCAACTCCATGGATGGTATCTATTTCACATGTGACACTGGCAGCCTTTGAGGGCCCATGGAGCTGTGTGGGTAATTATTCTTAATGAACCATACAACGCTTTCATGGCTCTTTTCATTCACGTTGACTGGCTTGATATACAGAATAGAGTCATTTATCATTTCTCTTTTACATGTTTTCTTCTTCTGTCTTTTGGTTCAGTGTGAAATAGCAAAGTCGGCGTAATTCGAATCAATTCCAGCTCTTCCCATCCACATGTCGAAGTGTTCCTGGGCAAGACACTGAACCCCAAGTTGCCCCTTGGCACCACACGAGGGGCTGCCTCGTATCTGTAATTTCCCCATTGAGGGACTAATAAAGAAGGAAGAGGAGAGTGAAGTGAAAATTAATTTTAAATGGCCCGAGACTTGTAGAAATGTGTATACCGATAAGTCTGCTAATTATAAAGCTCCATGTATGCCTATGTGTGTAAATTTGTTAAATAGTTTAACCTTTCATGATAGTGGTGTATTGTGGTGTAAAGTAACTAAAGTACTGTATTTGTAAGTATTGTTATTTCCATTTGAGACTCATTAATTCTATGTTTACAGTGAACTATTGTACTTTTTACTACACTGCATTTATTTCACAGCTATAGTTACTTTGCATTGCATCTGTTTTATATACAGGACAGAGTGTATGATGAAATATGATGCATTGTCACAGATTTAAGTAGATAATAGCTACAAGTCAAATGCCACATACAGTACATATGAATGCATCAGTATTAACATTCAGTCATATAATATATACTAATAAAGCACTCACAGCGGCCCACAAGGACTACGTGTATAGATTTTCAGATACTATTGAATGCAGTACTTGTAATGTAGTATTTAAACACTGTGGTATTGTTACTATTTCTTAATTTCTCTCAGCAGAAGAGGAAGCAAACATGAATGAAGTCTACTAACGATAGACTAGTGCATGCCTGTGCATTTATTTTTTGGCATTTCAGCATCCAAGTGTGAGTTGTGTCAGTAAACAGCCAATTCTCTCACAGAGCGAGCACGAGACGAGAATGCAAGACTCCAGCAAGTGTAGCTCAGCTAATGAAAGAGCAGTGGGAGTCTGTGTGAGGAATCGATCTCGTTTTACGGCCACTCAATAAGCTCTGTTTCCCTCGTGTATTTTAGGACGCTTTCCTTCCCTCAGCTGTGGCAGACAGCAGACCGAGCAGAGCAGCGGTGCTTCGTGGGCCAACTGCTGTTCCAGAACACAGGCGGCGTCTGAAGTG
This sequence comes from Gadopsis marmoratus, assembly GCA_036023855.1. Lineage (NCBI taxonomy): Eukaryota > Metazoa > Chordata > Actinopteri > Centrarchiformes > Percichthyidae > Gadopsis > Gadopsis marmoratus. The sequence continues at coordinate 14,222 of JAVQJF010056685.1, forward strand.
AACAGCTGGCTCTCAGAAAAATAGAAAATCTTTCATGATAATTGGGGAAGGTTGTAATTCAGAGCTGCTTCTGTCTATTTGAGGTCCGTTAAGTACAGACTGCGTCGGCGAATGACGGATGGATCGGGACTCGTACTTTAGTGTCTTAAATAACCGTTGCCCTTTTTTCTTAGTCATGCTCAGATGATTTTGTACTGTCAGCTAAACGTTGTTCGAATTGAGATTTACATGTTGCTCTGTGTTAACTTACTGTATGTAATGACATACAGTAATTCCTGATAGCTTGTAAGCAGTAAGCAAACACAAATCCCCATTCCTTTAGATGTTCTGCCAATAAGGAAATGGAGTGTTTTGGCTTGTTTCCTTCCCCTCATTCCCTCCTTTTTTAGCATCATTACACTTTAAAATCTTTGAGATGAAATCTAAAATCAACAGTTTGAAAGCTGTCTGCTTTTTTATGGAACAAAATGCAGGACTAATAAGATTTTTGAAGTGTGTTTGTGGTCAGGCCTCCTCTGACGTCAAGGCCGCCAAATTTTTTATTAATTTTACTCTGTGTTGTATGCTTTTCTACTTCCCTCTAGCAGTGCGTCTCATGTGATCAAGCAAATTTCTTTTTACAGCCTCAGAACTGTTTTAACACAACCAGATACACAGAAAGTGCCCGGTGGTTTGGAAAGACTGTAAATGGTGGCGTCAGTGGACGTGACCCAAAATCGGAGACGCAGCTTTGCTTCTGTCTCACCAGTCAGCAACAGTAGCTGTCGAGGCATGTCGAGGCTGAGGTTTGACCAGTTCATGGTCTTTTGCGGACGGAGAGAAAATGAAAATGCCCACCATACTGTATCATGCCTCACTTGCAGACAATATTTCCCATTTTAGATATGGGCTCTGGATTCTGCGTGAGTTGGGGACAAATCTCCAACTTTATATCACAGGAACTGTAGCTGAAGTACCTCACGCTCACGCTGTCACCGCTTTCTGAAATCACTCCCAAGACGTGACACCTCTCCTGAGTGAGATCATCGTCTCCTCTGTGGAATAACCTCACAGGCCAGAGGTCAGACAACAACTACAACCTTGACACTAAACATGTGTGCATGCTTTTTGATATATCCCCGTTCCGAGGGCAGCAGTGATTAAGGCGAAAGCCAAAGAAAAGGTCAAAGTGAATCAGGTTGTTAGTCTGGGCCTTGTTGTGCGTGCGTGCGTGTTTGTGTGTGTTTTTGAGGATTGCGTTGTGAGAGCGGACATCACACCAGAATGTGAGCTAGCAGCGGCCTCTCTGAAGACAGATTGGCTGAGAGGGAGCCCCTCTGAGAGCAAACACTCCGTCCGAATAGAGGACGCGTTTGACACGGCACTTCTCTCATCGCTCAGGAATGTTTGAAAAGAAAAGAGTGGTGAATATTTTCCTAAATATCCAATTGTTCAAAGTTGAAACTGAGTTTTCAGAGCATAGCTGTGCTGGGGAGGGGTGGGGCTAAATGCCAAGAGTGCCAGATCGACCATGATTAAAACTGCTTTACAAGCGGATAATTAAATATGTTTTGCCAAAAAGAAAATGCATAATGTTTCCTAATTATTTAAATTTTTAATTTTAACATAGTTGAAAAAATCTATTTCAGTCTGCTAACCTGGCACTGTCTGACCTTAAAAAAATCTGCCTGCCAGCACCTCTAAAGCTCACTAACAATGTTAATTATTATTGGATACGACACCAACCTTTTAAACTTTTGCCAGGACACCTCGAACTGCAAATAAGGTCAATTATGAATCTTTATATTGTGACTTTTAAATCCATGAGGGCTTTGCATTTGTAAAACTTGCCCAGAGACTAGAATAGCACTTTTTATGTGCATGATGTCATCCCAATGTAAAGTCTATGGGCGCCGCAAGACCAAATCCAAGGTGCTGATTTCACCACCTTGGAGATAGATACCAACACTTGTGTAACTGATCTTAGTCTTTGCCCACTCCGGGGGTCTCAGTATGTGTTAGGATGGTGGAGGATAATGGATGTGGTTTGTGTGTGTTCGCAGGGCATGGCTTTCTCCCTGGAGGAGCGTCTCCAGCTGGGGACCCACGGCCTGCTGCCTCCTTGCTTCATCAGCCAGGACGTCCAGCATCTCCGGGTGCTCAAGAACTACGACATGAAGCGAGACGACCTGGACAGGTGATGCTGACATACAAACACAGGCAGACACCTCTCCTACCATGACAGCTGCAAATCAGTAGAGTTGGATTTTCGACTGATTCCCCAGAGGATTGCCCGTCCTCTGTGCGTACGGAGAGATCCTACATCTGGAAGCCTTCAAAACACGAGAGGCGGATTAGCCCTCGGAGGTCGACATCCATCTCCTAACACTGTATATTTTACTGAACAGATCTCTTTCCCTCCTATTTCTCCTTTTCCTCCCACTTCTCCTTCATGAGTGTTTTTATAACCTCCACAGTGACCAAATGAAAACTTCACTTCAGCTTTGCATGCTTCATTACACACTCAAGAGTCGTAGCTGTTAGCATTACAATGAATCTGCCTCATGCTAACATTTCAGTCTGGTCTCTGTGATCAACAAGATCAGGCCTCAAACTCTAGTCATAGCCTGTTTTACTGTATAGAATTATACGCTGAGTGCTGAATATTATCTGTCTGTGAAATTGCCTCGTGTTCCAGCCACCATCTGTCAGTCAACCGTTCCATCAGCTGTCACTCCCAATGTCAAGGATGAGTGCTTGTAGCTTGTGAGACAGGATTTAGGGTCAACAGGAACAAGACGGCTTCTTAAAAGCTGCCTCATTTTCCAACATAGCAACATCACAGCGTCAACATCGAAAAACAGTCATTATGAGCTTGTCATTGCCATTCCCATGCCCTGTCAATGTCATTGACAATCTGTGTCCGGGCCTCGAGTGTGTTCCAGCTTTGGACTTTAGTCCTGTGGATTAAGGACTGCTATTTGCCTGCCAGTGTTCAAGCCTGCTGTGTTTACTTGCAGTCTGTTCCCGAACTCTGAATCCTTCTTTGGTATGCACTGCTGGACGCTGACGTTTCACTTTTTACGACCATAGCTCCAAACTCTCACGACTTCCTATTCTATTTTAATCAGATATGTAGACTCCCGTGTTTTTTTTCTTCCAGTGGAATTTGTTGTGTTTTTTGATGTATTGTGACAAATTATAGCGAAGAGAACAGCACTGCAAACACAGGCGTTTATGATCTGAAATGATGGAGCGACTTAAGTGCCTACTGTGACTGTGTCGTCAACAGAGGAAATGGGTGTTCAAAGGCTTCGACCATCAGAAATACTGCAGTATATAAAATGGAACAACTAAGGGGAAACCTCATATGCAGTGAGGTTGTTAGAGAGCAGTCACAAGCTTCAAATGAGCCAGTTGATCACTCGTGCTAAAACAGACAGAGATAGATTATGTCCTGGCTGCCTCACTAGAATGACTTTAAAGGAAGCACTGCACTCAGTAAGTCAGCATGGATCTTGCTTTATAAAGCAGTGTGCACTGTAAATATTCATGTTTCCTGGGTGTGGGCAGCGCTCACACCTTTTAAGGTTAAGAATGGAGAAAGAAATCTTCCTTCCTTAATGTTTGCCAGCATAAAATGAAACGATAGCACTCTGCAGTAATATGTTAGGACTTAGGGATATACGTATTTATAGTTTTGTTTGATGAGTCAGAGCAACTGATTGACAGTGAGGAGTGAAGTCAGCAAAATGTTGCAATTCAACCTCGTTACTCAACTAAAACCATTTGTAATGTCTTTCTTTTTCATTCTTAAAGGCGCACCTCGCCTATTTCAAAAGATTCTTATCCAATGTCTAAAGTCTATGATTTTCTCTGACTTTAGAAAGCTATTAAAGCCATAGTTATCTTGATATACACAAGGAACTGAAAGTCAAGATACCTCAACTTGGTTGCAAATAACAAATGTTTTTATTACCAATTAATCTGACAATCATATAGTCAATCAATAACTGATTCATCCTTTGGTCCATTAAGGGTAAGACAATTTTGAAAGATTGCAATTTCTTGAAGTCCAACATGACTTCTTTAAACCTCAAAATATTCGGTTTACTATAATGTTGTCTCACAAAGCCAGATCTCTCTCCATGCTGTGCCAGCGCTGGACAAAGGTCTGTCTGAACTTGTTGTCATTCTGGTATAGGGGACAATAACGCTCTAGCTTCTTTGTATTTCTTTAAACCAATCACAATTGTCTTGGGCTTGGATGCAGCGACAGTAACAAGAAGATAGCGTGAATTCTCTGTGAATGCAGGGAGTGAAGTACTTATACAATACAACGTTGCAAGTGAATCATTACTGTGAGCTAATATACAGTCACCTATGGTCATGAGCTTTGGGTAGTGACCGAAAGAATGAGATCGCGAATACAAGCTGCCGAAATGAGTTTCCTTCGAAGAGTTGCCGGGCTCACCCTTAGAGATCGGGTAAGGAGCTT